>JAQZBX010082980.1:0-13449 GCA_029593785.1 Cabassous unicinctus
ACGCAGTAGGAATGAGACAAGTTAGATTTACTTTCAGTTTCTCTTTCAACCTCTGAAATAATGCCTTTCTCATAGGAGTTTTATAAGACTAAATACATGAAAATGCTTTACCAACTCTGAAGCACTATATATGCATACAATTTATTTTAACTCCTAAATATAAAAAGGCTCAAACTTTTTAATTAAAGAATAAATTAAATCATTTTCAAAATTCATTTTAAAACATTTTTTAAATGAATCCTTTAGCAGTTCCTTGCAGCTCTTAATTTTTTGTCTGCAGCCCCATGTGGACCACCCATTCTGAAGCTTTTCTCTAAGTAGCAGGGTGTCATAGCCCCATACAGGGAGATTCCCTGCCCTTTCCCCTATCTGGGAAGGTCCTACCCCCTGTGTAAGGTCCTACCCTCAGTGTAAGTGGCAAGAATGGGCACTTAACAGGCCGCCTCACTGACCTTGAACGCTGATACAGGGTGCCAGAGGTGCAAGCCTGCGCCTTTCCATCCCGGACCCTTGATTTCTGGCATTTCCTTCCAAGCACTGAGACCAATGATAGGGCTGAGCAAGACAATTTGGATATATAGCCATATGAAATATTACTTAACACTGAGTCTGACCACAGTCTGGGTTAAACAGATTTGTAGTAATTCAGGCCTCCATTTCCCTCTTTCTCCCAGCGGCCTCTCTCTCCCCCCACCTCTCTCTCTCTTTCTTTCCCTTCTCAAGAGTGGAGGATCAAGTTAACCCTTTGATACCTAGTCTCTTCTCTACGACCTCAATCTTAGTCTATAACACAAACCCTTTCCAAACTCCTCCCCAGTTCTTTCCCCAAGGTAGCACAGGCTTATCCACCTCAAATTCTGTCATTCCATTTGCAGGTATTTTTCCTTTTATGTTGTCATGCAGGACATGGAGTTCTCACAGCTAGGACAACAGGGAGGGAGAGCATGGTGTGAAAACTGCAGCTGTGACGGGAATCCTACCTCTGCTTGTTCTGATTCCACCGTGACCTTGGCCAACTTCACGGTTACTGATAAAAAGAAAGCAAACCATTCTGTAGGGCTGCCTCTTTCTCTCCTTATTTTGCCTTTTCTCTTTCCTAGGTTTAGCTATATCACACAGTCTTGCTGAACAGATGAATTTATCTACTATTTCTACCAATTAGCCTTGATGTCTCTTCCTTCCCATACGACAAATTTCCTTTTAGGCCTGGGATTGTTAACCAGGGGGCCACGGACTTGGGTGTCCGTGGAAAGATTTCAGTGGGTCCGTGAGCATGAATTGAAAAATATCAAAATATTATCTTTTTATTTTCTCTGACCTCTAACTGAAATCTAGCATTTCCTTCACTTATGAATGTATGCATTAAATAAATTACAGTAGTATTCATTTTAGCTGACTGGCAAAGGGGTCCGTGGAACAAAAAACGTTAAGAAGCCCTGCTTTAGACCAATAATCCCTACTCAAAAGTGAGTAGAAAGGAGAGGTTCTCTAAATCAGACTTAAAGGAGCTAAGATGAGAAGACTCAGAGGCTTCCTCCAGGTGTGACACCTCTTTTTGGTCTTAAAGTACGAATGAGCATCGTTTAACAGAGACTAAGGAGTCAGAGATGCCAGGAACCACCTCAGCAATTGCATGGACTATGGAACATGATGATACCTTCCCTGAACTGAAAGCAGCTCGATTTTGCTAGGACGTGAAATCTGAGATGGAGCTCAGCAGGTGAGGGGCTGGAGCAACCGGCACAGGTGAGAACATGATGGACTTCCTGCTACAGAATTTGGATTTCATTCCATCAGTTTCATTTGGGATAAAAGCAAATAATGAAAGGAAAATCTAGGGCCAGGTTCCATCTCTTGCTCCATTCTCAGTTTCTGAAGGGCAGAAATCATAGTTTCCATTTCAAGAATCAGAAATCCAAATGCTGGGATATGCAGGTACCCTAAATAAGTCATGTATTATGTATGTTCTTCTTAAAGCATGTGGTCCTTACACTATTTTTCACTTAGAGACATGGGTAGATAGAAACATTTTCCTATGAGAAAACCAACCATGTACATGCAATGACAAATGGCAGCCAGCACTTGGCTTCAGGGCTGGGAGCAACAGAATGTGGTGAAACCATTGTGAAATTGGGAGCAAATGGGCCAGTCAATTGCTGCCATTTGGGAATGCATAGCCAGTACTGCCAGAGCTACCAACTCTTCAAAAGAAATTAGATGTCCTCAGTTTTAAGTCAAATCTCTCTGTTTTTAAGTTCTGGCTCACATTCTGCAGCTCAAGGAAAACAAATCCACAGGCCAAACACGACTTGTGGCCTGCCAGTCTGCAGCCTCTGCTCTATTTCCTTTAGCTCCTCCACAGCACACCATGAGGAGTCAATAGTGTTTACTGGGGAAATGAATAAGGGGATGAATGTTATTCTCTTCCTTGCTTCTAAACCAGCTTCCTCAGCCCTCTGAGTCCCTACTGCTCTGAGTCAGGGATTTTATTCTAGAAGCTGTGCATTTTATTTGGTGAGAGGGCTAGAGTAAAATTGGTCTTCAGCAGCAAAACCCCAATATACAAAAGAGAAAAAGTGGAGTTTCTCTGGTTAAATTGGGGGTGCAAATCCAGAACCCCCCTTAGCTTCTCCCTGGTCCCACAGTAAACCCCATGTGTTGCCTCCTGTGAATCATACAGCTCCATGTGAAAACACAGAGTTGTCAGTTCAGTTCTGGCTCCACCACCAACTAGCTTGGAAGAGTCAGCTGGGTTTTTTAGCTTCACTGTCATCTCCCCAATATCCCATATCAGTAAGGCAGAGATAAATGACAATATCACAGGGTTGTTAGGAGGGTGAAATTGTATTACGTATATGAAAGCTTTTACCACGATGCCTAGAACACAGTAGCTACTCAAATATTATAAATTGAAACCATACATGGGATCAAAGGGAGAAAAAGCAGTATCTTTCACAATCCATCAGAATCAAATAATGGACCCCAGATCACCAGGTAATCAATTCTTCGTACTAGTAACATGGAAAGGGAAATTTGGGGCAGATGTAGAGGTACCTGAACTGCTTATTATTAATAAGAAGTAAATTTCTGGAAATCTAATGAATAAAAATAAACCTCCCCTTTTCCATTATTCTTTGGTAAATACAGAAGACCAATTGTCAATAACCGTGAAGAGTCTGAGATCTTACACTATTTATAAGCTAACAAGTTAGCTTGACACAGTTCCATCGATGCTGACAGCAGACATGAGACTCCTGGGTCAAATATCATGGGCTTTTATTAGTCATAGCAATAACAGTAGCCAGAGAATCAGCATTTTCTTGGGCCATTTCCCCAAGCCTAATTCCCACTGTGTGACACAAAGGTGGCCAGAGGACACCTACTCATGCCTGAGTTGTGGGGCAGGAAAGGAATTCCGAGCTCAGGGACCCAGGATCTTTTCTAATGGGCAGTAAGCATGCCCACCCTCAGCTCTGTGAGGAGACCTATATCTGTCTTCCAAAGCTGTAAACAAACCTGCCCTTTGCTCCAGAGCAAGATACAATCTATATTTTCCCAGGCTGTTCACTATACCAACATCCTTTAAAAGATACTCCAGGACAAAGGCGGTCAGGGCCTCTGCTCACAAGATGTGCAGAAACTTGAGTGACCCATGAAGAATTGTCTCCCAGCACCAGTAATTTGCTAGGCATGGCAATGGCCAGAGATCAGCCAGCCTGACTTTCAGACCCCAGCTCCCCAAAGCCAGGCTCTTTTCCAGAATGCTAACCTAATCCCAGTCATCTGACAAATCTGGATCTATAGAGACATTATTTCAAGATCAGAAAGCAAATAATTATTAGAACTATTTGCTTTGTATTGGCAGAAACCCTTTTCAGACTGGGAAAAGTGAAATAAAAATTCACTGGCTGATTTAACTGCTAAGGATACCAGGGTAGCTCATAATATACAAGAACTGAGACTCAGGGAAAAGAGCCTCCGAGACTTGTATGATCTCTTTCTTCATTGTCTCATTTCTAGTTGCCTCTGCATATCTCCATTGCATAAGGGTCTTTCTTCCTCTCCTAGATTCTTAGCAAATGAAGAATTAAAACACAAAAGCATGCCAATGGTGGGGTCTAAATCCCCTTTTTAACTGAGAGGGGCTAGGCTGGAGGAGGTTGCTTATTGTAAAAGCCAGATGGGACTGTGAAATGTAGAATTAGGTAGATTTACTCACCCAGGCAACACAGTGCTGGAAGGTGTATTAGGGCTTAATGGTCTCTTGTGGGCAGGAGAAAGAAGGGCAGGAATGGGGGAGGGACTGGCCCCCCATCCCCTGCCCCTGGAGGAGCAGAGCTCAGTGAAGGGCTTTCCTTGCCAGATTGTCTTCCCACACCTACAGGCTGATAGGTCAGTCCACGTTCCCCGGGCAGGGTGAGTACAGAGTAGAGAAAGGCCAAGAGTATGTATAAGGGAATTCCTCCCTCAGGGCAACTAGAGGAGTGCTGAAAAGGACCTTTCCCTCTAACACATTCTACATTCCAGCTTTCTCCATGTGTGGAAAAGATGACACCGTAAGCCTCCGACTCCTTTCTTCCCAGTTTGGCAACTCCAAGAGAATGGAAATGCCTTTCTCCTAATGTCTGTATTTCAACCCCGGAGAATACATCTAGTTGGCCTTACTTGGATCACCTGCCCATCCCTAATCCAATCACCATGTCCATGACTATGGGGTCTGAGGATTGGCCAAGCCTGCCTAGGAGCCCATCCCTGAATTTAGGGAAGCAGGGCCTGTTTCTAGAAGAAAAGGCATGTGAAAATTTGTTGAACAATCTGCAACACACGTTTGGAGTATCAATGGATCAAAAATACACAAATACTGTCCGTTTTGACCTTTAAAACCACCCTGTGATAGGTCAAACGAAAAGACAACTGTAGCTGTAATTTAGACTGACTATCCTGCATATCATAGGTGCTCAATAAATGTTTGATGAATGAATAAATGGAGAAAAAAACACCCTATGAGATTGTCATTGCTATCCTCACTTTGCAGAGGAAAAAGGCTAAGAACCAGAGAGGTTAAGAAACTTGCCCAGGTCACATAGGTAGTAAATGGAGTTTATAAGATTCAATCCTAGGCCTATAGCAAAGCCTACCATCTGGGGGGTTACCAGAACTCAGGTACCAGAACTCTGTAGGCTCCACATTGCCCCCGAGTTGCCTTTCCTCTCCCACCTCAATAGCTGCAGTTCTTGAGAACTGAACTTCTGTGCTAGATTGCTAGAACCTAAATATCCCCTTCCTGGTGATTAATACACTAAGTTTCTGATTTAACAATAATTGAGTGTGGCTCAGGAATTTGCATTTTAGCCACAACTGCAAAGTGGGCACTCATGGAAAGATCTGCAAAGCTACCAGGTCTGGCCAACAAAACCTCCAGAAAGTAATGATCTCCACTTCACATCTGACTTCTAAATCGTGCCCAGTTTCTGTCTGCAAAGCCAACTCAAGGAAAGAAGCTGTGGTGGTGTTGCAGTGACCATGTGTGCACACTCGCTCCTCTATATCCAGTCCAGAGGAGATAATGGATGTACTAATACCCACTCCTAGATCACTGACTAGGAATTGTTAGAATTAGATAGAAATCTCCCCATGTTCTGATTACAGAGGCATGGCATTAGGTAGCATAGAGAGAACCATTGCCTTCACTAAGCACAGATGCTGCAGTCCCAGCTATAAAGTTCCTGTCAACTGGTAGTTTAGATGTTTCTTACAAGCCTGCAGTTCTTAGGAATGTGCTTCTCTGAATATGTAAACTATTTACATTGAGCCCAAATCCATTCTACCTGTAGCTTACACTCACTGATCCTGGTTTGATCCTTTAATCCCAAATAAAAGAAATCTAATCATTATTCCAATGGCAGCCTTCCAAATATTTAAGCCATTGGCTATGTGCTCTGGAGGATTCTCTTCTCCAGACTATTACTAGTTTTAAGCATAGCTCAAGAGACATAACCAAAGTCCTTTGACCATCTCAGCTTCCATTTACTCATTCCATAAATATTTATTGGGAATCTTTGGTTGCAGGATACTAACTGCTTTCCAGAGAAAGAATGAGACATTCTGATTTCTGGTACTGACTCTGTAACTTAGCTCTGGGGGACTTTGGAAATATATCTCCTTGATGGCACTATGAGAGAGTTTGGTTAGAATCTCAAAATTCCATTCTACAGCATAGTCTTCTCTTCTCCATCTCTTCCATTGATATTACTTTCTCCTTTTCCCCTGGACTCTGCATCACTCTGTTTTTCTCCCTGTCTTTCTGGTCCTTCTGACTGTTTCTCTCCCATCTTGCACAGTCTCTGTGTTTCACAGATTCTACTTTTCTTTGTCTCCTTATATTTCTCTAGCTCCGCCTCCCTTCCTGTCCCTCAGTCTACCTCTGTCTCCCTGTGTCTTTCTTAGTGCAGTATGTGAACAAGGGCTTGTAGGAGGGAAAAAGTCAAAACGAGGATTGTTCATCTCTGGGTGAGGTTCTCAGCCACTGATGGAAAATTTTCAGCCAGCCAAGTTCAGCTCCATTAATTGACTCTATGCATGCAGGCTCTCAGACCAGAGCCTCCTCCGCCAACCTAGCAGGTGATATAAGGCCTAGGAGGACAGGTCACTGAACAGAACTGCACCAAGAACTAATGGCCTATGAAATGAAAATGCTCGGCCCACCTGCTCTGCCTGGCAGCCTCACAGTAGGGGCCTGCAGCTGGTCCAGGCCAAAGCCGAGGGAAAGCAGGAGGAGACTTGTCCCAGAACTGAGTCAACAGAGAAGACAGGGAGAGTCTACCAAATGCAAAGAGCTCAGGCCAAGCTACCTCCCTCACCAGTAACATTCAGCCTTCTCATACATGCCCACAAGTATGAGGTTCAAAGGACCCCAAAGGGTCAACAGACCTAGGTTTGACTCCCAACTTTGCACTAATTGACTGTGAGCTTGGGTAAGCCACTTTTCCTTTCTTGGCCACCGAGTACTCATTTACAAAGGGAGGAACACGAACCCCGTCTTATAATTCTAGAGTTTCTTTCACTGAAAGGTTATTGCAAAGTGATAGCCTATTGTGTTTCCCTGTAATTTTATATGTTAGCTGTTGCTTATCTCTTAGTATATTTGCTACTTCCATAGGACTAAGAAGCCAAGCCAGAAAGAAAAAATAAGAGAGTAAAGTTTGAGAAGAACATGTATTCCCCATTCTTGCAAGGAAGCCTAGGTAGTTATAAAGGAGGCAGAGGCTTCAGACTCCTCCTCTGAGCTGCACAGATATCTGATCTGCAGGGGATGTCCCCAGACCTCTGCTTTATTACAGTATATGAAACACACTGCTCATTGTGCCTGTCCCTTCTGGCCCTAACTATTGGCCTGCCCACAATTCCCTGCTCAAGGAAGCAGCACTATCAGCACCTTTGTTCAGGGGAGACCTCCAACTTAGCCAAGAGAGCCCATCAATAGGCTGGCCAGTGATCCTTGAGGTAGCCTGGAGTGACGGGCTGAAAGAGGGAGAGTAATTAATAAAGCCAATTATACAGCCCTTTCTGGAATTTGCACTGGAGGCTGTGGAGAGGACTGGCCAGCAGCAAATGAGGAGAGACTGGGCAGAGACCCAGAGAAAAATGGAAGTGCCTAGCGAGAGGCCACCTGATTCATGAGAAAGACAGAAAACAGTTGGTCCCTCCATCCAGCAGTCCCTCCATCCAGCGGCTCCTGGTAGCATCCCAGGTCAGCAAGATACCAGCCTGTAGGGGACGATCTTTTTCTTAAGGTAGCCTGAAGAAGTGGTGTTCCCAGCAACCCAAAAAGTGTTTCAACAACACCCAAGAGTGAGAAGGACATGCGAGACCAAACACTGGCACCAAATGTCATTTATTAAGAATTTGAGCATATAAGGAGCCAGGGAGGCCAATAGTCTGGCTTCTCACAGGAGACCATACCTACAGGCAACCTAGAAAACTGCCCCCAAATCTATAAAATCTTGGTTCAATAAATTTAAAAGATAACATATCGACACATCAGTTAGTCCTACCTACAGCTAAAGTGAAGTGATCTTTTTTAAGAATGAAAAAGCATTTAAGTAAAAAACTGGATTCAAATCTATTAAGAAACAGAGGAATGTTTACCTTGTTTTTATTAACTCTCCCTTGAGACTTCGTATAACATGCCCTTCTTTGGGGAGCAAGAGGTGCAGTGGGATAAATTGTGATATGCTTATGTTCCAGAATCAAACAGACCGACCCAATATTATTGCCTTGGACAGCCCTCATTTTTGTTCCACTTTCAGCAGCCCTGATTCCTTTGGCATATTCCTCCCTGTGCCTTCCAGTCTTGTGATTAAAACACTCCAGCCTCTTGACCACTGGGCTGGGCTCATGACCTTGGCCCAGTCAAACATGGGACACAGTTCACCTAATCACAAGTTTTGGTCCAGGGGAAAGCATGTAACCTGGGCAAAGCTAAGCAGAATCATTCTTTGGTTCATTTGATTTGGAGCTAGAAGAAAAGGAGCTTTGCCTTTCAGATCACAGAGCTGGAAATATATGAAATGGGTGTTTCTGGCAACCATCTTCCCTCAACATGGGGACAGTCAGAGAAGCAGAGAAAAGTAATGGGGTTGGGGGGTGCAAATTATCTTATTAGAGTACCTAGAAGATGGGAGAAAACCAGATCCACTCTCAGGGGTTGACATATACAGGTTTCTCTTTCCTCTGTTACCTCTGAATCTCTCTATAAAGCAAGGATTTTATCTCTATATTATATAGGTGTTCTACTTCTATCATAAGTATATTCTTCTAAAGTATATTACAGATATGCATTCTCCTCTATCTGTGTAAATAGGAAAGGACAAACACAGGAAATCGTGGGTTGGCCAGATAGATTCGGGATATTAGAAGCTGTTCCCAGAGCAAGAAGGACTAATCATCAATGCTAGTGATTGAACACAAAGCCAGAGAAGAAAGCAGATCCAAAAAGGAGTATAAGATATCATGCATTAGCCAAAAGTATCCTGAGGAAAGCTGGTTGCCCAGACCGAATCGCCTTTCTCCAGGAGATAAAGTCTTTGGATAATGCTTCCAATTATCATGAAATGGTACAATGAAGTGAATGACAAACTGAAGTAGGACATCTTTTGGATCACGAGAGGCAAGAGGCGAGGGGCTGGAAAGGAGAAAAGGAGGAAGCCCTGTCTCTGCATTGCTGAGCCGCCCACTGAAATCACAGACTGTGGGCTCGCTGGTGAGGCAGATGCCTCGAGTGGAATAAAGCAAAGGCAGCTCCCGATCCACTAACTGCTGCAGGTTACCAGGGAAGACAGCAGGCCACCTGCTGGGCGACTGGGCCTTAGTCTTCTGAACTGATTTGATGCTTAGGATTTGAGGCCTTGTAGTGCTGTGCTGCCTGGCTGGAATTTACCAGCAGGAGCTCCAACCAGCTGCCACAACAACAGACTGCCCAACTAGTTATGCTAGTCTGAGTCGAGATTCTCTCATATAAAAACAACACATTTGAGTACCAATTCTACTGTTTTCTCAATATATGAGAAATAAACTCAGCCACCTATGTGTATAAGGGAAATAGTAATTCCTGAGAGAGCTTCTGTAGAGATAAATTAAGATATGTGTTGTGTGCCTAGCCCAGGGCCTGGCACAGAGTGGGCAGGCAGTAACGACCGGCTCCCTCCTGCAGTGCTTTGGTGTCTCTCTCCCCACTAAGCTGAATGTTCCAGAAGGCAAAGACGATAGATCCACTTATCACTCACAGTTTCTGCACATGATGTGTGCCAAATAATTCTATTTCAATTTTAATGATGAACACTGGAAGAAAGAGGCAAAGACGAAAGAAAGAAAGGACAGAATGGAGGAAGGGGGACAGTAAGGAAGGCATATTTTAAAGTAACTAATTAAAGCCATTCCTTCATCACCATGTTTGAGGAGAAAAGAATATGTCGAATACTGTTTCCTTTTCTCACAACAGAAGCAAATATCAAACAAGTATAACAAAAGTCTAAAATAAGGAAATAAAAAACCAGACTTGTACTGTCATCACAAGTGCACATTTCTAGAAATTCCTGCCATAACTGAAAGGGAACTGAGTAAAGCTACAGATGTGAGCCTGCTACCTTCCAGGGCATTTTATAGTGTACTTTCTAAAGGGTCAACACATTTGTCCCTCACAAAAATATTTTCTAAAATAGAGGTCAAAGCAGGGAAGTTCAGTCCTCACAAATTTTTTAAGCATTTTTTCAGGAGGTACCGGAGATTGAACCAGGACCTTGTACATGGGAAGCAGGTGCTCAACCACTGAACTACAGCCACTCCCCAGTCCTCACAAATTCTATCAACGCTTACTTTCCATTATATATCAGTAAAACATTTTCAAAAATTGTAAAAGACAGAAAAAGAGAAGCAAAAAAGGGGGAAAAAATCACCTATTGTCCTATTTTGCCCCTCAACCTACCCCCACCTGGAGGCAACCATATTTTTACATATTTATTTCAAGTCTTGGATTTAGATTCTTCTATATCATTAAGACAGTGCTGCAAATACACTCTAGTATCCTGCTTCTATCACTTAACAGTATAGCCTAACAAGGTTCCCAGTTTCTATACTTTTTTATAAATACCAAAAGTACCAAAATTTATTTAATGATTTCCCTATTGTTGGATACTGGCTATTTACAATTCATTACTGTTATAAATAATTCTTTGATACAAATTTTGGGTCAAAAAGCTGTTTTTCATTCTTTTCTTTTATATTCTTAAACATTTAGATTGTTTCCCATTTTATGTAAAGTTTTAGAATGGAAGAGGCAAGTGATATGAAAAAAAAATGTAATGCCTTAAATCAAATTTCTGTTTAAACATGAAGACTAATTCCTTGGAAAATGTAGGATAGTAAGTGGGCTATCTGATGATTATGTTCCCCAAACACTCATTCTCCCTTTTTCTGATTTTCCTAGGAGAACTATCCCTTCTGCAATCCTCAGCCCCTGCTTTGTGTACCCAGGGTTGACTTAGGCTGACCATTCAATGCACAACATGCCCCAACCTCAGCCATTGGTTTAGAGGTAATCATGTGACCCATACAGAGCCAATCAGACAACATGAGACTTGTGCTGGGATTGAGGCTACTCATCTCCTGAGCCTGCCGAGTGCCTGGAGCCCGCCAGAGCGATAACACGGAACCTAAGCAGGAAGCTGATGCCACAGCAGACAGAGCTGTGAAATGACAGCAACTACAGCCTGTGACATTCTTTAAACCCCTGAATCAAGCCTCGCCTTAAACCAGAGTCATCTCTGGACTTGTCATTTATATGAGCAATAAATCCCCTTTCTTGTTTCAACCAATAAGAATTTTCTGATACTTGCTCTCTAACTAGTCCTCACTGATACCAGTGCCTACAAACTAATTGAATTAACTCAAGTCAGAAAGCTAGTAAGTGGCAGAACAAGGATTAGAAGCCAGGACCCTTGGAGCCCAGTGTGGTTTTACAGTGCATCTCTCTCCTCAGCCCCAGCACTGCTGGGCATCCCACCCTTTCTGGTTCTGTAACTGAAGGCAGCTCAGTGATCACAGAGGGAGTGTTAGGTATGTCATCAAGCCTACGATAAACAGAAGAAAAATGCCACAAGGACAAGTCGCTGGCAGGGCTCCCTTTCAGAACAGTATTCTTTGCAGTTTAACCTCCTCCTTCTGCCTGTTTCAGAGCTGTCTCGTCAAGGGTAGTATCCAAATCTTCAACTGTGAACCAAAACTATAATACCGGCGAGGGCTACAGCTATCACCCCCATTGGGGGACCGTCAGCAGCTCTTACCAGTGTAATTGCAGATTCAGCTAATTCCACTCCATCTATACATGTGCCCGATTTTCCAGGCTCAAGATTCAAGGGCTTGGTCCCTAATGATAAAGGGCAAAAAATTCTTCTTGGGAATGTCTATTCTTGAAGGCCAAGGAGGTTCAACCAGGGCTTATAACACTTGTTCTGTATTTATCTGTCGTGGCCCAGGGACTGTTTCGAAACTTCAATTTCCTCTTTTGGCATGAGGACTATGTTTTTAATACTTTAGTCCAGTGTTCTCAAGTCTGGGGAGATTAATTTTTAAAATGTTAATGCCCAGGCTTCAACCCACACTAATTAAATTAGAACCTCTAAGGGCAGGGCCCAGACACTGGTGCTTTTTAAAGTTCCCCAAGTGATTCAAATGTGCTGGCAGGATTGAGTGGATGGTGTACAGAGAAGCAGAATAGAGCATCATAGAACTCTGCAGTTCTGGCTTTGAATCCTGACCCTGAGCCATATTTACTAGTTGTGTGATCTCAGGCAAGTTGTTTAAATTATCCGGGCCTCAGCTTACTCAGTTGGGAGAAAGTATTAAGTTCACAGGATACTTTTTGTGCCAGCCCTGGAGGACGCCACTCCACATGGCCTACCCGGTGACCTTGGAGTACTGGGATATTCACAGGTTTCCAAAGGGGCCATGCCCCCACTTACTTGCATGACCCCCTGCCTAGAGAGATCACTTGACAGCATGGCTAGCTCCAAATTAGCCTTCAAGACTAACCCCAAGCAGCAGCCCCCAGTAGAAAGCCTCTCTTGGCCCCTAATTCATGGGTATGTTATAGTATGTATGATTCCCCTACATAGAAGTCCCCTATGCCTGCTGCTATCAAAGCACTTGTTGCACTATATGCTACCATTTCCTTGACTGGGATCTCCTTAAGAGACTGGTCAAATTAATTCAATAGGAGCGAGGCAAGATGGCGTCGGTTTAGGAGGGCACCCGCTGACTAGCTCTCTGAGGACGGCTGATTGTGGACAGGGTCCTGCCTGAGGGTCTGTGCTGTGGGCGCATGAAGGGAGAAGCTTGGGACATCTAGCAATCTAGCAGCAGGCAGATCAATGGCGTGGAGTGATCGGTAGAGATTTGTGAGTTTTGAGCCTGCCTGTGGTGGTTAACACAGAAGGCTGAGCCCCACCCGCAGGGAAAAAGGCTGGTTTGAGCCGCGAATCCAGCACCCGTGACTCCTGCTCCCAGTGTGGGGGAGCATCCTCCGAGAAAGGGAGGGTTCTGACAGAAGGTGGAGAGGGGTTTAACTTCTGTGGATTTGGCTGCCTGGACCCCCTCATAGCTTTGGGGAGCAGATAAGCCGGCTTGAAGCAACGCCAGGCTGAGGGGAGATGCGAATCTGCTGAGGAAACCTGATTTACCCAGCAGCCCACTGACACTGAGGCTTGGCTCCAGAGGGGGCGGAGTCAGCCAATTTAATCGCTCTGCACTGACAAGCATCAGAGCTTCAGCTCCCCTGGGGAGGCCAGGAAGTGGGAAGTGCTTGATTAGTTTCCACGAGCCTCTTTAGGGTCCCCTCGGTGAAGGGGGTGGTCTACCAGAGGACTTCTTTTGGGTCCCTTATAGTGCCAAAAA
>JAQZBX010082981.1:0-13450 GCA_029593785.1 Cabassous unicinctus
CTTTTTTTTTTTTTTTTCCGTAAGGGTGGGGGTCAGCCGACTGTGTTAAGCACCACAGGCAGGCTTAAAACTCACGAATCTCTATGGTTCAGTCCACACCATCGATCTGTCCAGATAGATGTCCCAAGCTTCTTACTCCACACACCCACAGCACAGACACCCGTGCCGCACCCTGTCCACTCTCTGCCGTTCAATATGTCTTTTGTGAATCAGGGCCTCTTACCCTTCCAAATAAATTCTGTAGTTAGTTTTTCCAATTCATTAAAAAATATAATGTTGATTTTTATTGGGATTGCATTATATCTGTAGATTAGTGTGTGTAGGATAGAAATCTTGAGGATGTTTAGTCTTCCTTTCCATGCATAGGGGATATTCTTCCATTTATTTAAGTCTTCTTTGATTTCCTTTAACAGTGTATCATAGTTTTCTGTATGTAAATCCTTTACATCTTTATTTAAATTTATTTCTAGTTATTAGGTTTTTTTAGTTACTATTGTAAATGGTATTTTTTCTTGATTTCCCCCTCAGTTTCCTCATTATTCGTGAACAGAAATACTGCTGTTTTTTGAGCATTGATCTTATAGCCTGCAACTTTACTGAACTCCTTTTTAATTTCTAGAAGCTTTGTTGTAGATTTCTCAGGGCTTTCTATGTATACGATCATGTCATCTGCAAAGAGTGAAATTTTTACTTCTTCCTTTCCAATTTAGATGCCTTTTCTATCTTTTTCTTGCTTCAGTGCTTGAGCAAATACTTCTCAGACAATGTTAAATAGGAGCAGTGATAGTGTGCATCCTTGTCTTGCTCCCGATCTTAGAGGGAAAGCTTTTTTATTTCACCATTGAAGATGATGTTGGCTCTGGTTTTTTCATGTATACCCTTTATCATGTTTAGAAATTTTCCTTCTAGTCCTATCTTTTATAGTGTTTTTATCAGTAAAGAGTGCTGTATTTTGTCAAATGCTTTTTCTGCATCTATAGAGAGGATCATGTGATTTCTTTTGTTCAATCTGTTTATGTGTTGTATGACATGGTTTGATTTTCTTATGGTGAACCATCCTTGCATACCTGGTATGAAACCCACTTGGCCATGGTGTATAATTCTTTTGATATGTTCTTGAATGTGATTAGCAAGTATTTTATTGAGGATTTTAGCATAAAGATTCATAAGAGAGATTAGTGTGTAATTTTCCCTTCTTGTGACATCTTTGTTTGGCTTTGGTATTAGGATAATTTTGGCATCATTTAATGAGTTTGGGGAAATGTTCCTTCTACTTCTATATTTTGGAAGCGCGTAAGCAGGATTGGTGTTAATTCTTTGGGGAATGTTTCATAGAATTCACCTGTGCAGCCGTTTGGTCCTGGGCCTTTCTTAGTTGGGAGGTTTTTGATGACCAGGTCTATTTCTTTACTTGTGATTGGAATACTGAGTTCATCAATTTCTTCTTTCATCAAAGTAGGCTGCATGTGAGTTTCTAGCAATTTTCCCATTTCCTCTAAATTATAATTCTTGTTAGCATATAATTTTTCAAAATATCCAATTATGATACTCTTTATTTCTGTGGGGTCAGTGGTGATATCCTTTCCTCATTTCTTATTTTATGTATTTGCATCTGCTCTCTCTTTTTTTATTGTTAGTCTGGCTAAGGATTTGTCAATTTTTTTGATCTTCTCAAAGAACCAGCTTTTAGTTTTGTTTATTTTTTCTTTTGCGTTCTTATTTTCTATTTCATCTAGTTCTGTTCCAATCTTTGTTATTTCCTTCTTTCTACTTCCTTTGGGGTTAGTTTGTTGTTTTTCCTATTCCTCCAGGTGTGCCATTAGGTCTTCAGTTTTAGCTCTTACTTCTTTTGTGATATATACATTTATGGCTGTGAATTTCCCTCTCAGTACAGCTTTGGCTGCATCCCATTGTTTTTGATATGTTGTGTTGTCATTTTCATTCGTTTCAAGGTAGGTACTGATTTCCTTTGAGATTTCCTCCTTGACTCACTGTTTGTCTAAGTGTGTGTTGTTTAACTTCCATATCTTTGTGTCTAATCTGTTTCTCTGGCCCTTAGTGACTTCCAATTTCATTCCAATGTTATCAGAGAAATTACTGTGTATAATCTCAATCTTTCTGTATTCATTGAGAGTTGTTCTGTGGCCAGCATGTGCTGTATCTTGGAGTAAGTTACATGTGCACTCGAGAAGAATATATATCCCGCTGTATTTGGGTGTAGCATTCTGTGTATATATATTAGGTCCACATTCTCTAATGTATTATTCAGACTCTTTGTTTCTTTATTGATTCTCTCTCAAGATGGTCTGTCTAATGGTGATATTGCTGTATTTTAGTCCTCAACTATAATTATAGAGGCATTTATGTCTCCACTTTGTCTTTCCAGTGTTTGCCTCATGTATTTTGCGGCATAAATGTTTATGATTGTTCTTTCTTCTGGAAAGATTTCCCCTTTTACTAATACATAGTGTCCATCTTTGTGTTTTACAATAGTTTTGCACTTAAAGTCTATTTTGTCCAATATTAGTATAGCTACTCATGCCCTTTTTTGGTTGTTGTTTGCTTATAAAATTGTTTTCCAGCCATTTATTTTCAGCCTCCTTGAATCTAAGGTGGGTTTTTCTAGACAACATAGAGATAGATCATATTTCCTTATTCATTCTGCCAGTCTGTGTCTCTTGTATGGTGAGTTTAATCTATTAACATTCAGTGTTATTACTCTCAATGGATTTCTTACATCAGTCATATTTTCTTTGTGTTTATATATGTCATATGTTGTTTTTATTTCTTGTTGTCTTTTTAGTTGTTCTTACACTCTCCTCCAACTCTCTCTCTCTCCTGTTTTTCCTTTCAACCTGTAGAATTCCTTAATATTTCTTGAAGGGCAGATTTCTTACTGGCATGCTCTCTTAATTTCTCTTTATCTGTGAATATTTGAACTCTCCATCATTTTTGAATGCCAGCTCTGCTGGATAAAATTCATGGCTGGAAGTTTTTTTCTTTGAGTACTTTGGCTATGTCATAGCACTGCGTTCTTGCCTCCATGGTTTCAGATGAGAAATCAGCATTTAATCTTATTGAGCTTCTTCCCTTGTATGTGATGGTTCTCTTTCCTCTTGCTGCCTTGATTATTTTCTCTCTGTCTTGAGCATTTTGACAAGTATATGTCTTGGAGTAGGCTGGTTAGAATTTATTCTGTTGGGGTGCACTGTGCTTCCTGGACATGTACGTGTATCTCCCACAATAGGTTTGTGGAAATTTTCAGCCATTATTTCCTTCAACACTCCTTCTGCTCCCTTTCCCTTTTCTTCTCTCTCTGGGATGCATATAATGCATATATTTGTGCATTTTGTGTTGTCGTTTAAATCCCTAAATCCCTGCTTGATTTTTTCTCTCATTTTATCTATATAGATAAAATACTATATATATACTATCTGTTTGATTTCAGATATACTGTCTTCCACATCACTAATTCTTTCTTCTGCCTGTTCAAATGTGCTGTTATTTGATTCCAGTGTCTTTTTTATTTCTTAGATTGTGCCATTGATCACCATCATATCTGTTATCTTTTTATGTATGCTTACAATTTCTTCAGTATGTTCTTCTAAGTCTTCTTAATATCCTTAATCTCCTCCTTCACTTCATTAACTTGCTCCATGATATTTGTTTGGACATCTTTGATTAGTTGTTCAATGTTCTCCATCTCTTACTGTTTTTCAGTTTGCTAATTGGACTGGTCCATGTCTTCCTGTTTTTTAGTATGGTTTGTAATTTTTTGTTGTCCTCTGGTCATCATTTATCTTCATGGGTTTTTTCAGTTGATTAGCTTCTCTCTGCTCTAGAATTTTGTTTAGCTGCTGGTTTTGTGTGTGTGTTGTTTTTTCTTTGACACTTTGTTATTCTTGTTCTATTTCCTTGTTGTTGTTTTTTTCTATGTTCCCTTGAAGAAAAAATTAGGGCCAGAGAAATCAAAAGTGGTAAATAAAATAAAATAAAATAAAAAGGATAATAGAAATAATAATAAAAGTTAGATCAGACTAAGCCATATGAATCTTAGTAAAATGAATATTTAACTCATGTAAGCAGTGTATATTAATAGGAATAAAAAAGTAGAGTACCTACAATGTAATGGAAACCAAATAGAGAAAAATATATAGAATGATTTAAAAGGCCAGAATGATGAGGAGAGAGAGAAAGAGAAAAGAAAGGACAGAAAGAAAAAACTTAATGAGATGAAAGAAATGAAAACAGAATATACCAGATAGAAATCTAAACTAGTAAAGTTGAGGACCAATAAAAAATGGTAGAATGTAAGACTCACAAAAGAACCAGAAGATAGAAAATGAATGAAGGAAAAGAGATAGCGTTGGTAGACAAAATTAGTATACACAGGAAATAGGAAATCAATGAAGGAGAAGCACAGCAAAGAAGAAACAAGCTAGCAGTACTTAATTTATAAAAAGGAGGGGGGGGAGAGGAAAGAGGAAAGAAAACTAAGAAACAAAGCAACAACAAGAACAGCAACAAAAACAGACAAACACACAAGCAAGCAGTCAAACAAAACTAAGGAAGAACAGCATTCCTTCTTTGGACCTTGTGGAGTCTCTCAGGCTGCCTGTGTTCATTAATCAATTGCCCTGCAGGCTTCTCTCTGAAGGTTTTGAGGCAGGTTTTAGCAAATAAATTAAGTTAATTTCTTTTAAGTAATTTTTTTTTATTTTGTGAAAAAATAAGGGACCCAAAAAAGCTAGTACAAAATAACGTGTATGTTTTCCTTGTCCTATGGTGTCAGCTGGATGTTACATATCCTGGTGGATTACTACTGTTAGAGGAGCTGAGAATTGAACTAAGGAACTCATATATTCAAGGCAGAAATTCCTCCACTGACCTACCTTCCTAATTGGGTCAGTTAGCTGTTCAGGAAGCTATTCAGTCACTTTCCCCCAGGTAGGATTTACTCTTCTAGGGCAGCTGGATTCAGCAGGCTATATGAGTAGTTCCCCCATCCCCTCTCCTGGTCAGGTTGAGTTCCCTTTTGAAATTCAAATGGAACCCTGATGACTGAGTACACCACACTGAAGTGATCTTTCCTTTTTCCTGACCTCAATCACCTTGGCCAATTTCCAGGACAGTACAGCACTTGCTAGGAACATTGGAGTACAAGCCAAAATCACAGCTGCAAGGGAGCCATATGGGTCCTTTGCAGCCCATTCTACAACATATTAAGCCCAAGGCTTTATATTAAATATCTCTGTAGTGATCTTAGGAAAACTTATGCTTGAGTAGTACTCTCTTTGTCCTGAGATTATTAGAGCATCAATCATAATTTCAGACCACCCTTGGTTGTCTTCTTTAGTTCTACTGTACACTTCTGAGGAGTTTTAAAATCTCCTGCCCTAGGCCTGAACACAAACCATGACTCCACACTCACCATCACAATGGATTTTGAATTATGTGCTGATAATGAATTATCTTCAAAGCCACTTTAGGCTATGAGAAAAATAAAGTAAACACTAAAGGCCAGATTAGGATACCACACTTTGAACAAAGGATGCTGACAATCCTTAAAGAGCAAAGGGATGCTTTACCTTGTGCCATGAAACATTAAGGATCCATGGTCGTTGAAGTTCATGCCCAATTTCAAAGACAGCAGTAACTTCTCTCTTTCTTAAAAGGAAAAATTATATTTCCACAGTAGTTCAATAGTATTTTTAAAATAATCCAATAAACATAAGACTCACCAGAAAAAATAGACATTATATATGGAAAACTTTATGCCTGTTACTTTTCTATTGTGTTGCAAAATATCAACATAGTCACTAAAGCAAAATAATTAATTAGATAATATTTATTCAATTTATATATCCATTTAAATAATATTCATTGAATTTTCAGTATTGTTCTGATTATTTGAGATTGAGTATCAAAAAACATGAAATTTTAGTAAGGAAGATTAAATTACACTGGTGTGAAAAAATGTGATAAGCAAAAAGTGAAGAACCAAATTTTTTCCAGATAGTTTAAAATGTTATTAAAGAGTAAGGACAGATATTGGAGTGACATATGAAAAATATTTTCCAGATACTTATTGAATAGACAATAGATAGGTTAGATACACAGACAGCAGTCAGATAGATATGTAGATAGATTGGTGAACTCTATGAAGAGATTTCTCTGGAACGTTTCCACCATGGTCCACTATTACTGGATGAAGTCTATAGCTACATCTATGAAAGTCACTGATTCCTAAAGCAACACAGACATTCCAAATAAGACAGGGTTATCCCCATTAAAGTCACAGTAAAATGGTTTAGAGGCAGCACTTAGGAATGGAGAGCAATATGGATAGAAAGCTCAAATTATATTTTGGATTCCAATCAGATCATTCCGATGCTGACCTCACAGCTGTAATTCACATATACTTACAGAGACCTTCACAAGCTGAATAAATAAAATTTAATTTTAAGGCAATATTACATGAGTTGTGGTGTGATATAACTTGGCTATTGCCTAAAAACTGGTTATTATGAAATTTGCACTGGAGAACTCATAACTAAAATATATTACTCCACCAATTTCAAATAAATCTACAGACTCATCATAATAGAAGCAATATCACTAATCTGCCAATATTTAACCATGACTAGGGTTTGTTTATTCTACCTTTCCCTAATGACTTCAGTTTCCTCATTTTGAAATAGTTTAACAAATTGTTATGAGTTTGGAAAGATCCAATGAGCTAATTTATAATGCTTCCTACCTAGAAAACACTGATTAAGTATGATGGTTAGGTTTATTGTTCATTAATATGGTAGACAAACTTGAAACAAGGACAGCATTTTGCAGAATTTCAAGGCTTCATACAGAATGCAGTGTCAGTAGGTTCTTCCTCTTTCAACTCTAGAAAACTCAGGAGATTATTATTATATTAGGTTAGGTGATCCAATAGCACAAGTCAAGTGCCCCTGAGAATGCTAAATGAATTACAATCCTAACCTGACTTTTCCTGGTGCAATAAAGCCATACTCAATTTTACAATGGATCTTCAAATCTTATTTATCATTGTTTCACTTCTATCATCTCCACAATTTTGTTTAAAAGATAAAGTTTGCCTCTTTATGTGTTCTAGTCCATCCAGTAGTTCAAAATTGTTCACGGGGTCTAAAATTTTACTCTAACAACTAAATTCCTTTTCATGTATGAACAGCCTAAACCAAATGAAAAATATTTCCTAGTCATTGCTTTCACTTATCAAATTTGCATGAAGGTTATTTAAAAAGATAAGAATGTTTGATTAGGGACAGGGTGGTGATGAGAATTTCAAAAATATTTTCAAAATGCAAAAGTATATTCTATCTATACCCTTGAAGGTGTTTACTACTGGAGAAAATAACCCAATTATTTCTCATTGCTTTCTATGGCCTAACCCACTCTTGTGATACCCTGAACACTACACAACACTTACCTCAGCTTAACACTGGATTGAATGAAGTGACCTGTTCAAATACCTGCTTCCCTTTCTGACTGTCAGGTTGTGATCCTACTTAACTCTATTACATGTTGTCACCACAATTTTAAGCCCATTTCTAACACTCAATTATTTTCTGACAAGACCATGGGCTCCACCTCTTCTCTGAGTACACAAACTTAATGGAGGCTGGAACAAATTAGTGTAAATATTGGAATGCCAATATTTATTATTCAGACCTTGACCCTCTATAATTATCCCAGAATCTTATGCACACATACATGGCTTTCAGATTCTTGAATATGTGTTATACTAAATGCACTTAGATTATTCAGGGTAATAGGAGAAATTAGTCCCATGTTCTTGTAGGAGGGATGCAATTTCAATAGAAATAGCAATTCCTCATTTACCAGGTGCTGCATTGTCAATCTGGCCATTAGCTGTATTCCTCTTATTTTTGACTCTCAGACAGACAATGCAGACAATGCTAAAGATGGAGAAAGAAACCATGAGATTCAAGACTTGTCCACAATTTCAAAAGTCATCTCTCATAAATATACCAACTTTCACTTGGGATATTTCCCAGCACCCAACAAACAGTAACATGCAGTATATTTTAGAAAAATAAGGAGAATCTCATCCCTCAGTGTCATAATGAGGAAGATTGTGGCTATTGTGCCTAGTGTTGCTAAGAAATTAAAGAATTTAAGAAATAAAATATTTATACAGATATCTCACAGATATGAATATGAAAACCATTGAATTTTATACATTATTTTGCCTACAATCTTCCAAACCTTAAATTCTGTCCCTGATTCTGAAACATAGGTATTCCTACCTCATGTCACATTTAGATTCTGGTCTCCACCTACAGGCAAAGTCTATTGAATTTCTCAGGTTTAAGTATTTTTGGCTCATGAACTAGCTATGTTTATCCCATATCCCTCACATTCCTTTGGACACTCACCTGCTTCCTGCTCTACCCAGCTCCTGTCCTTTTGTATATACTTTTGCTAAATCATTTTGGTTTCCATGGGATTTCTAGAAATACCACTCCTTCATACCTGACTTTTACATATTTCCCCAATTGAATTTGATTCCACTCATGCAAATTAAAATCTAATGTATAATGGAATTAATCAGTTTAAAGGCTTAGGTCATCAATAGCACCCATCCCCCAAATCTCGACCTTTAACACCCTTCATCAAAAATTAGCAGTAATATATGGATTATAATGTTCTCCCATGTGCCACAATCTTTGTAAGATTAAGAGGCACAGATAATTTAAAAAAGGATAGTTGCAGGAACATATCTATTTCTGCCATCTGATATTTCAGGTAATGATTATTGAAATCCTGTCCTATATTAATCATCCTTAGTTGCAACATTCCAGCACACACATGCACACACGCATGGAATGCATTAATCCTTTATAAACTGTAAATTCTCCCCTTAAAGCATTGTTAACAATTCATTTTATTTCATGGGCAAATGATAATAATGTGTTATAAATAAAAGTAAACAACCAATTGTTACTGAGGGATAGCAAAATAAAACAAAAATAATGCACTAAATGTAACATAGATCTACTTGCTTTATTCTCAAAATAATCCTGCTGATTATTTTATTTACCAGTATAACAATAGACATGATCAAAAGTTCAGACCATTTTAGTAACATGACAGAATTACATGGCTAGAAAATGGCAAAGCTATCATTTGAATTTTACTTTGCCTAACTGGCAAGCTTATATTCATGGAGCATTAAACACCATACCTAGGTTTTGCTAGGAATACCCTGTGATTAGAAATACCTCTCCTTTTGCTTGTTCACATCATTGGTTCTCATGTCCAGACTTGCCTACCACACAGGAGCCTCCAGTGCCTTGTTCCCTCTTGCCGTCTATCCTGTCTCTGTCTTCATTCTTATTGTCTAGTTTAATCCCTTGTTACTCATTCCAACAGATATTTACCAAGATCATTTTTCTTATGTACAACTAACTATTGCTGTATCTACCAGTATAGACTCCAAATACTTATATTTTCCCATGATTGCTTCTGACACAGCACATGACTAGTATAAACTGTGTCACTCCCAGTATAAACATAGAATCACAACTCCTCCTGTCTGTCAAATATATCTGACAACTTTACTGTCATGATAATTAAATCATTCTTCCAGTTTCTATAAATACTTCAAATCTTCTCCTTGTCTTCTTTTTTCTGTAAGTCATCTTTCATGGGGGAATTTCTGGAGGAGGAAGGATGTCAGTTGGTAGGAAGATGGGGGAAGAGAGGATGCTTGAGGCCCAAGCAGTGACCTAGAAGCTGGCATTGTGACAATCTTCTTAATCTCACACTTCTATCTCCCTGACTGTGAGGCAGGGAGAGGACACTGGAGGCCCCCTTAGCTTCTTAGTGCTCAAGGACAGCCAGTGTTTGATAAAATAATCTTCTCAGAATCTGATGGGGAGCAGGGCCAGGTTTTTCATTCCATGGCCAAGATCACTGTGAGCTCCTGGAATAACAGCATGTCTGGAGGTTACCAGACACTGCTGATCAACCCTGGGGAGCAAATGGAAGGAAGGGGTTTGGAGAAGAGTGACAGCATGAAACAATCTCATCCTGGCCCTAGTACCTGGGAAGAAACACTTTCCCAGCCCCTGAAAGATGCTGCCTCTGATGAAGACTGCTACTCCATATGGGATCAGGGATATATAAGAGGAAGGCAATAAAGTACCGTAAACAATAATCAATGCTAAGGGAAAGCTGTCTGGCCAGGAAGTTTTCCAGGGGAAGGGCAGGGAATGCCAGCATTTGGAAACAAGCTATGGCATGGAGAGTATAGGGAATGCTCCAGTTTCATCTTCAAATGGTTCTTGCTGTGAGAAGGGAAGAGTAAATTGGAGCAGATAAACTTCGTTTCTGCATCTGCCACCCCACTACATCCCAACTTCTCCCTACCCTGTCCATGTGTCTATCTGGGTGGTTCTTTATAAAACAACCTGTTCCTGAAATGTCCTAATAGTCATAATATCTGTCAATGGGACCTGAAGCCAGAGCACATTTGGCATGGCAGTCATCATCATTACTAAAGTGTAAGACGAAGGATGAAGTAGGTTTTCAGATTCCAGAGTGAGTTGCTGAGGCCTTGAAGACACAAACTGATTTTAGCTTCCATGACATACACAGTGAAAAAGTCAGTACATTCAGTGCAGACGGGGAAGGGGTGGCTTTAGTCACCTGCTGGTATTCCTTTCACTGGGTTGTTTTGCCTCATTTCATCCAGCTGTCTTTTCACTTCTTCTTCCAGCCTTCGAATGTCATGCACAGTCAGGTCAACCCATTTATTGAGCCAACAGAACAGCTGCCTGTGGAAGTGTGTAAACATTTGCCTCTCTTGCTTATGTATAAAGTTTTCCACTTTGTTTTGCAGGCCTCACCAGTTAAACTTGATGGCAACCAGTTTGTATGCACACATGTATGGGCAGTCTTTCTGATTTACAAGTTCTTGCTTCCAGTTGGGGCTCAAGGACCCTTGCCCTGTTTTGATAGGTTTAAATCTTCCTGGATCTTCCTCTGCCTGGTAATCCTTGCTAAGTACCTGGTTCTGGTCTGCAATGTTTTTATATATCGCTTCCACATGTTTCCATGTCTCAGGCTTCAGTTTATACACCTTCTCCTTGGTGCCATGATCTGGTTTGTGCCAGGTTTCAATTTTAATCAGAAAATCTTCCATGTATTCATTTGTAATAACAGTTCTGCAGTAAGGGTAAGCATTCTATGCTTTTTCATGTATATTCAGGACTCCCTCTGGGGCCAGCATTCAAACAAACATGGGCCCTTTGCTTTGTAGGTGGTGGATCTTGTGTACTGGCCTTGCTCATGGTCCTTCTCATAGGGTTTGTTCACCTGGACCTCCTCACCTTCACCACCACCGGATCATTTGTTTTCCGCTCCTGAGATGGCTCCCCCATCTCTTTGCTCATTGAGCTTGTTGTCTGCTAGTTGTTTTTGCTTATTGTGTGTTTGTTTGAATTTTTTCTTTAGGAGGCACCAAACCAAACTGGGACCTCCTGTATGGGAGGTGGGTGCTCAACTGCTCGAGCCACATCAGCTTCCTGCTTGCTTATTTTATTTGCTCCTTATCTGCTCATTGTTTGCTAGTTGTCTGCTCCCTGTTTTTTTTGCTCGATGTCTGCTCATTATCTGCTTGTTGTTTGTTCCTATTCTTTAGGAGGCACTGCAACCGAACTGGGACCTCCCATGTGAGAGGTGAGTGCTCAACTGCATGGGCCTCATTGCTACCCCATCCAGTTCATTTTTACTGGTCTCATCCACAGAATACAGCTGCCCCACTTGATAGATATCTACAGAAACAGGCAGTATGACTTGATACTCCCTGAGCAGCACCATGTTGCTTCACATCTCAGTGGCTGCTTACTGCCCACAGCCTCCCACCCGCTTCCCAGCGGCAGCTCTACCTGGAGACTGCTGGAGTGCCTATGCGCCTTCGTCGTGATCTGCTCAGTCTCCGACACCCTCGCTGCAGACGCTGCACTGACTCTGGTCGCCAGGGCCTCACCGCAGTCGGAGCCGCTGCCTACACTGCCTAGGAGCTCCTGTTCTGCAGCCCGCATTGTCTTTTGAATTTTCACACATTCTCACTTTGCCTCCCACTTTGAAAAGATTGAATCACCTCCCACTAAGCTGATGAATCACGTAGTTGGGCAAATTACCCTTTGATACCATAATAACTTCAAATATTCTCTGCAATCATACAAATTAGCTGTCTTTCCTATTTAATTGAGAAGCCATGTTATTTCTGGCTGAGTTCACTGTCTCCAGTTGAACTTACTCTTCCATTTTGCTGGCAACTGTATAATTGATCATAAACTCAATCTCCTGCTACTCTATTCACAATCAAAATTTAAGTTCAGTTACTATATTCTCACACCCCATTCACTATTTCGCTTACAAAGATTAACAATGTTTCATCATAAGTAAGTCTTGATAAAATAAACAATGATGGTTCCATAGCAAAATCCTTATTTGGAACCAAAAAACCTGAATCATGACCTACTTTGGTGGAACTTTCTTTTTTCTTTGTTTCACTGACATCTTAGTCTCCTGACTGTTTTCAAACTACTCTAGTCAATCCTGCACTTGTCCTCTGCAAAGGGCAACTCAATACCCTTTTGGAACAACTGAAAACTAATTCCTAGTCACTCTTCTATCCTTCTTTTATCCACTCTCTTGACATGCTCACACAGTTATTGAATTGATTTTAATTTCTTCCATCCATATCTATGAATTCAAAGTGAGAAAACACTTGACTGGAATCCTTTCTGAGAAATCATCTTTATATCCTTAATTACATTGACCTAAAATGGATTATGTTTCAGAAAATTAACTCTCTCCCAAAATGTAAACATTATATCTCATTTAGACTAGCCATTACTTAATGGCTCCACCAGGCATCCGGAGATTGATCCTTTACATTCCTTCACAAAATTACTAAAGACAATAAAAAGTACTTGTATGTCTACACTAAGCACATTTTCACCATTCATTTCTACCTTAGTCCACAAAAATAACTTTTCACTTCATACTCATTTTCTTTCATTCTTAGTTTAAATATGAATTCCTAGGAGATTCTTTCACTGAACTCCACCAATATTAGCCTTTACATTACCTGTATGTATTGTCTGTCTGCTGCATTGGTGTAAACACAGAAAAATCAACCCCTGAATGATAAGATGAGACAAATTTCACTTTGACAATTATACATGCATTTTAAATCATGAAAAATTTGTTCACAATTACATAACCTATCCTCAGAGGACCTACCCAAAATGCCTGTAGTCAGATTAAACAATTAGCTTCCAATTAAAAATTCATCTAAAAGACTTCATCATGAATATTTCCTCTATTACTCATCAGAACCAAATTAGATTGTAAAAATCAGAGAACCAATTATTTA
>JAQZBX010082983.1:0-13456 GCA_029593785.1 Cabassous unicinctus
AGGGAATAAATCAACAGAAGAATACGGAGAAAACCACACACCGTGGCATGTGAAAAGAGATTTTCACTTGCTCTTTGAGACCACAGCATATGGCAAAAAGGGCGAAAAACGTGGGCATTTATTACGAGCCTGCTATTGGCCAGTCCTGTTCCAGGCACTTTGACAGGTTCTCTCATCAGACAGTGAGGTGAGCATTGCATTTCAGCCACCACCACTTTGAAATCGGAAGCTTTCCCAAAGGAGTCAGGGATCAAGCCACTTAACAAAATGGCCACAGACAACACGTGGACAGCTTTCACGGTTTGCTTATTCACATATTATTTCAATGACCTTTGCTTAGCCCCCCCCCCGTTTTTTTACTTAATTTGGACATTTAATAATTGAAAATATAAACAATTAAAGACTAAAAAGTAAACACAGATGAATAAATATATACATTTCTCAATTAAATGTAATGGATACATAAAAAAATTTTGTTTTGAATCAAACAATATGTTACACAATATATTTGGTTCATAGCAATGCATTCATACAGTATTTGTCCTTTTGTGTCTGGCTTGCTTTGCTCAACATAATGTCCTCCACGGTCATCCATGTTATCATATGCTTTATGACTTCATTTCTTCTTACAGTGCTTAGCCTTTTTGACAAGTGAGAAAACTGAAGCCTCAAATCATAAAAGGATGACAAGTTGGAAGGCTGGCTTTGCCTGTTCTACTTTCTTATTTACAAGATAATTTAATTATTATTATTATTTTCTTAAGAGGTACCAGGGATTGAACCCGGGACCTTGTACATGCAAAGCAGGCACTCAACCACTGAGCTACACCCACTCCCTATTTTATTTTTATATCACTGGAGGAATCTGTTCTTTGATGCAAAATTAGGAATGCAGATAAGTAAACAGAAAGAAGTACATAAAATGACCAACGATATTCATATTTCATTTATATTTTCAGAATTCTTTCTATGCACACATGGTAGATAGGTGTATCATTTTACAAAAATGAGATTTTGCTCCACATCACTTTTGAAACTTGACTTAATTCATTTAATAAGACATTGTAAAGCTTTGCATTTTAATACATTTTTATCTACAAATTTTTCTAACAGGCTGAAAAGTATTTCTTTGAGTGGAGTCACCATTATATAGTTAACCAATCCCTGCAAATTGGAAGATCAGGCATATTTTTAGGTCTTTAGAAGTTATGTTGTCAAATTAGCATGCAGAAAAGTTACCTAAATTTCCCTCTCATTAGAAGACTGAAACTCTTCCCCTCTCTCTGTTCGGTGCCAAACCTGGCTATTGAACTCCACAAATTAGATAAGTCACAGAAGACACAGCTGTTAAGGTGTTGAAAAATCAATGAACTTTCCATTTCAAATAAGGCTACCAACACTTTTTTTTTTTTTCCCCCTGTCCTTCTGGATCTGCCACCAAATGGAGCCTAATGGAGAAAGGAGATTTTGTTTCCCCCTAGCAATTACACCGTCAGGGCAAAGGGCAAGTGAGGGATCTGTGTTGATTATATATAGACATCACTTTTATTGTACACATATATTATATATAATAAAACTGGTTATTGCTATAAGGTATGATTTGAGAACTTAATTATTTTTTTCTTTATATTTTTAATTTTTTTTTTCAAATTTCCTACAATGAAAACATCTATACTTTTCTAATTAGGAAAAACAGTAAAATGGATGTCATTTTTTTTTTTTTTTTTAAGTTTAAGGAAAGATTCAAGAGTACAGAGGGCATGGGCAAAAACAAAAAATTTTTAAATGCATTTAGATACACATAAATAAATCTCAATGCCTCCCCCACTGAAAAAAAAAATAGGACCACCCTCTAGATACTGTGCAGGTTACAGACATTATTAATTTGGTACCCTGAGATTTATCGCAATCTGATTTATCTTTGTGCAGTATTTCACTGGGTGACGGCAGAGGTGGGTGCTTGAGGCTAGGCATGCAAAATTAGGTATAAAGTGAAAGTGAATTATTTAGAATGAGAAATCATAAATATTCAACAAAATGTTCTGTTTATGCAAGGCTCATAAACGGTATGACCAAGGCAGCACATGGATAGGGCCTACCCCAGAGCTCTGGAAGGGATTCAAGTTTCCTTCGCTTTAGAGAAAATCCTCTAGGGGACGACATGCTGATTGACTTACCCATTTGCTGTGTGATGAAGAACTGGGCTGCTTTCAGTTTTGCTTTGTTTTGTTTCCTATTAAAACAATACTGGGAAGAAAGGTCTGGGGGGAATGCTTCACTTGCAGAGGCTACTGCTGCGGCATTTGTGGAGCTGATTCCCTAACTCTGCAGCAGGAGCACACCCAGGCCATCGGGCCAGGAGAGAGGAGGCTGACGTCCACGTTTTGGGCAGTGTCACCTTAGGGTGGGCAGCACCAGACCCCCCTGGGGTGCTTGTGGAAAACACAGGTGCCCGGGCCACCTCCAAGGATTCTGATTCTGTAGATCCCAGCACCCCAGGAGTTCTTTGCATAAGACAAATTCAGAAGCAATGATTTCGGAGTCAGGAAGAGCACAAGCCACATGGCCTTGGGCAACTCACAGTTGCCTTATCAATAAAAGGGCGCCAATAAAAGGGCTGGCACAGGGAATGGGAAAAGCATGGTACCTGGGAGCTTTGTTAATAGTTAACCTAAGCCGGAGCCTCCAGTAACTTTGAGATGGGAACAGCCAAGAAACACAGCCACCCTGAGGCTCTGCCCCGTCCCCAACAAGGACACAAACCACTCACAGCTGTTCACAAGCCACCCTGGACCTGGCAGATGATAACACAGCACAGTGCTGTTTACCAACCTAAGCGAGAGGAGAGGTTTCTTTTTCTAATGCTCCACTTTAGAAATGTGGAAGTAGCCGTTGAATAAGGGGCAGGTGGACTCTTTTTTACACCTAATCAACTTATATGAGGTTAGAAAAAGTATTTGGTTGCCCTGGTCCCTGAGACCATGAAGTAGCCATAAATGGAATATATAGAATTTAAACAACTGGTGATCTCCATCATCTAATTCCATTGCTTGATATTATTTTTATGCAGGAGCAGAAAAACTAATTATGAAATCCAATAATGCATTATTCCCATTATATGTAGACTGGTTTTGGTCCACAGGGTGCCTCAGAGTTAACTCTAAAACAAATGTAAATATGCATCGGTATATTTTTACAGGATTCTTAATCGTTACCAAGTACCTTGGTGAACGTAACAGGAAAATCATCTCGACTACAAGTTGAAACTCTTCTTCTTATCAAGGATTTGCAAAGGGTATTTTATCGAAATTAGGAGAAAGAAAAGGGGCCTTTAACTGTGGAAGGAGGTGCAAGAATTACTGGGATGGTTGGAAGAGAAAAAACAGAAACAGAAGAGAGCAACATGGTCCAAATCTCTTAATACAAGGCCACAGGACAGTGTTTGGCTAGTGAAGACGCCTGGAACACACTTGTAAAAGTAACTTTTATTGTGGGGACACATGTACAGCATAACAGTTTCCATCTAAGTCACTTTCAAGTGGACACTTCGGTGGGGTTAATCACACTTACAGTGTTGTACTACCATCACCACCATCCACTACCAAAACCTTTCCATCAGCCCAAACAGAAACTCTGCACCCACTGAGCATTGACTCCCCATTCCCCACCCCTACACCGGGACCACTTTTAGCCAAGAAAGTTTGCAGCTCTAGAATAGGAAATGGTGAGCTGAGAACAAGAAGAGGAGCTATGAACATTTAAGCCAGAGAACTGATTTCATAAGCACTGATATGGTAATTTCATGAAACCAAGGAGGGAAGCTGCACTACAGGCTTGGGAATAAATGAGGCAGAAAGAACTGTCCTTAAAGGAGCAAGATTTAATCCGGAGGAAAAAGGGGAGACGTTCCGACCTGAGGGGACAAGGGCTCTCTTAGGACAGGGAAAGCGTACAGGGTGTTTGTGCCACTAGAAGCTGCCCAGTTACTTTCTCAACCAGGGCAAGTTTGGGTTGTGCCCTCTGGCTGTCTGAGGGAGAACTCCATGCGAAAGGAGGTAGGAAAAGTCATGTGGAGTTGGAGATGTCTGGGTTCCGAGTAAGTTACCCTCCTGGACACTGGTATTTCTAATTCTTAGAGTAGGAGGTGGGGTCGTGAGGGAGGCTGACAGCCTCTGACCGACAGAAAGGGTCCCAGAGAGGAGGAGGCTGAGGGTGCTGCAGGCTGCTGGTGCTGGGCTCCAGGAGCAGGAGGCAGGTGTACACTCGTCTGGAAGGAGCACGCACAGGTTACGGAAAATGTCCTCCCTGCCCTGCTGGCACCTGGGTACCCGGGGTACACATTATGAGGCAGCTACTTTAGATGCCTTCAGGAGAAACCCAGGGGAAGTGTGCAGTGAAGACGGTCGAGATGTTTGCTTAAAGCAGATCTGTACTCCTTAGAGACAGGGCAATGGGCTGGGGGAGAAGGAATCTCTGGGAGGCAGGAGGGAAGAGAAATGTTATTTGTGACAGAAGTGGCTAAAGGCCCAGACAATAGCATCTATTAGCATTTGTCCCACATGACAGTGGAACCTCACCAAAAGGTGAGTTCAAGGTCACCATCAATCAAGTCAGCTGAGGACAGGGCATGATGCCACGAGGCGTGCTCAGTCCACGGACACTAATGCATGGATCTGTCCCAGCAGGACGACCAACGGGGCGAGAGAGGGCTGGCAGTGCCCACTGTGTGTCTGTCTACCCAGACCCTGGTCCTGCCCAACAACCAATAAATGCTCAACAGACACTGGAATAAATGGGCACTGGGCGACCGAGTGAGTGCATCCTGTAGCTGACATCACCGAGGGTAACTGGGGCATGCCGACAAGTTTCTTAATCTAATATGACTGTGCACTGCTCAGAAACAGAACTGCACAATTATTTTTTAATGTGCCCTTTATTGAGCAGAAGGTTGCAGAGGCAGGAAGAAGCTTGCTGTGTGAATTCACCCTTAAGTACTGACAGGGGAGACAAATCCCCCTTTCCTAGAAAGATGCCCCAAGTGGCATTCCGACTGATGGGAGGCAGCACTGCTATAGATTAACACCAAAAAGTACCAAGTGTATAGTGCATATGAGTGAATTTACAAACAGGCTCATCTGAACTCACAAACAAGAAAAGTGAAGAGAAAAAACACTCATCATCTGATACTAGGTGAGTCAAGTATTAGGTCAGCCGTGCTAAGGCACCGGAGGTAAATATATATATATATATATTATTTGCAAAGAGTCTGTATTAGTCGTTCTGGGAAGGCATTGGTATTTAAAAGCACTTCACAACAGTAAAACGAGTAAAGACAAGACATAAAACAAGCAAAAGCACTTCAGGTGATTCCAATGAAGAGCCAGTGTTGAGAACCAAAGATTTGGCAAAGGGAGGAGCACAGAACTCTTGTCCCTCTTCCTGTGACTTTTCCCTCCTACTTAGGAGTTGTGTTTCTCAGACTTTGAGACATTACTGTCACATCTATCCCAGTCCCTTTGAGTTAAGTGACATAGTTATCCTGGTTTCTTGCCTTCAAACCATGTTAAGACTGTTTGAAAAACAAACACTTTGAAAGCAAGCAGGGGGAGCGGATGTGGCTCAAGCAGTTGAGCACCTGCTTCCCACATGGGAGGTCCTGGGTTCAGTTCCTGGTGCCTCCTGAAAACAAAAAAAATCAAAAAGCAAATAAACAAAAAAACCAACTCCGGGGAGATGATGTGGCTCAGTGGTTGAGCGTCAGCCTCCCACATACGAGGTCCCAGGTTCAATCCCTGGTACCTGGTGATGGAGGGCAGCTAACGGAGCCCAGCATGGAGCCCACTAAAACCGTGTCAATAAATGAGCCACCTCCCGCAGGCCTGCGTGCATCAGAGAGAACAGTAGCAATATCAGGATGGCCCCATGTTCCGTCTCTCCTCACAGCAGACCCAGTATTTCTCCTGCTTCTGAGACAGTGGAATTGGGTTTCGGTGAGGTTAGGTGACTGGATCTTTTGAATTCTGCATGTTGGGGATCAACGGATCAACTGGACAAATCGATAAGAGGAAAGACAACGTATCCTGTAGGGGTGGATCCACGTATTGTGGGGCCTGTAACTTTTACGGTGTGTGTGTGTGTGTGTGTGTGTGTGTGTGTGTGTGTGTGTGTGTGTAGGGGGCAGAGTAAGAAAGCCAATGCGGAATGACGGGCCTTGGCCGTGGTCCATGAGAGAAAGAAGCCCTGGGGCCCAAGTTTACTTAGCTCCATGGAAAACCAACTGGCATGTCTTTGCTTTCTTAAAAGACACCTCATTTTTCTCTTTTCTTAGAAAAAAAGAAAATCCAGAGAGAAGACCCTGCTGGTGCTGGCTAACACCCTGGATTTACAGACTGTCTCCTATGGGGTTGAAGGGGCTAGTCTTGGGGACCCGCTCCTCCCTAATTTCATTTTTCCACTGTAAGCTTTTTTTTTTTTTAATATATTTTTTAGTTTTTCTAAAAGATACTTAGATTACATAAAATGTTAGATTAAAAAATATTAAAATATAAGGGATTCCCATATGCCTCACTCCCCACAGCTCCCACTTTGCCCCACATTAACAACTTCTTTCAATAGTGTGGTACATTCATTGCAATTGATGAACACGTTGGAGCATTGCCACTAAGGATGGATTGTAGTTTACACTCTCTCCCACCCAATTCCGTAGGTTATGGCAGGATATATAAATGGCCTGTATCTGTTGTTGCAATGTCATTCAGAAGAATTCCAAGTCCCGAAAGTACCCCCATATTACAACTCTTTTTCCGTCTCCCTGCCTTCAGCACCTCCGACAGCGGCCCCTGGAGGTGCAAGCTCTTAATACCTGACATGGTGTTAGGAGCACAGAGTTTGCAGGCTGCATTTCGGAGGACCCCAGCGAGTCCCCTGAGGTGGATCCACTGGCTAAAAGGCTCTTCCGTCAGGAAACCTGACCTGCATTTACTGAGATAATCAAAATGTTGGTAATTTCAGAGGAACAAAAGGTCCATCCAAGCATCTGGCAATAAGGGGCAGGGGGCAAGAAGGGGCAGCTTTGAGGATAAATGAGATTCTTTTCTCAAGAGTGTTTTTCGCCTCTGCTATGTCCATCCAGTAATCCTCACTTAATACATTCAATTCTAACAAGATGACTTCTAAGAAAGACAATCTATAGTTTTTGCTGGATCAAAAATCAAGGGGAAATACACATTTCATTTTTAAAATAGTTTTCTCCTTTCCCTGTGAAACCTATCCAGTGGAGTCTTCCTTAAATTCCTCCCCTTCTCGGTTGTTAAGGGTGAATGAAGCTGCTCTCGGGACAGGCGAGGTATACGGTGAGCAGTGTCTCTCCACTAGCTGAAGCACACACGCCACTGACACCTGCTCACACACGCGACTCTCCTTGTCAGCGAGTTGATTCTGCGTTACCAAGTTCACTGATTCATTTCTCAAATGAGGGTAGCCTGTGTCCAAAGACTTTCAACCCTGAGCTGGGCACTGAGGGAGTTACAGAGGAAGCAAAAACAACATCAAGTTTTTGTCCTCATGGGGCTTACCATCTAACAGAAAATAAAGGAGATGTATGTATATAGATACGTGCAAATACATGTACATACATACAGACACGTACCCATGCATTACATATACACATACATGGAATCTGGCCCATACTTGTAGGGCAACCAGAAAAGAAGCACAAGCAATTCAGAATGATTGGATTCTTGATCCTTAATTTGATGAAGGGTGAATTAATAAACTACTCAAGGAAGACCTAATGGAGCTCTCTCTCAAACCTTCCAAAGTCGTCAGAGCAGTTTTCCAAGTCTGGCTATCTATTAAGTATCCTTTCCCCCAAATATAGTTTCCTGTACTGAACTGAAGTTAGAGTCACTGAATACGTATTACAACAAGGCATCATTTCTGCTAAATTAGTTTTGGCCCTTCTGATTTTTCAAAGATATCTGCTTCACTTGCCAAAGGACAGGATCTGTCCAGGGTCCATAAAATAAACACAAGTGAAAATATAATCCCATAGCAAATAAGACATTAATTGTATTAATTATTGTATTATTAATACAGTAATAAGCATATGTGTTAAGTATGCTTTAATACATACTTAAAGCACTATGTATTCATTTCTTTTTACCCTGCTGCTCTCAATAACAGACCTGAGATGGCCACAAATACAAAGAATTGGGCCATCTAGCACAAATGAAAGATAAAATTGGAGATTTTTTGCTCAGCAGCAAATTCCTCTTCTTGTTTTCATTACGGGCTCTTGGGAGAAAACTTGCCCTAGATATTTTCTCTCCTACTTACTCTGTAACCTGTGGTCTCTTCGGACTACCCAGACACTAGAGTTCTGAAAAACTATCTATGGCTGTATCTACTGATGCGCCTGGCTACTCTGCCTCCGAATGATAACCTTAAAAGTGGGAGACCCAGGGAGCTGACGTGGCTCAGTGGTTGAGTGCCGGCTTCCCACATACGAGATCCCGGGGTCAATCCCTGGCCCTGGTAGATTAAAAAATTAAATAAATAAAAGGTAATTTATTGAAAAAAAAAAAAAAGTGGGAGACCCAGGCCTGTGGGGCCACGTGGCTCAGCCACTAACTGCTCAGAAGAGCACTCTCCAAACCCTCGAGCTTGGTGCCTGTCCGAGGCAGCTGCCTCTCATGTCCAACCAAGGGCCGCGTCTCCTGAGGATAAGAAGCTGGACTGGGTCACGCCAGTTCATTTCTGCCTTCGCCCGGCAATGGAAACCTGGTTCCGCAGAATAATTTCCAAATGAAAAAATGTTATCACCAGATGTCATTCTGTCAAGCAGCCTCCCTTGAGGAGACCTTTTTTCTTTGTAATGTGGAAAACTAAAATTTCAACAGAGCCAATACTGAGTTTAGTACAATAAGTTTCATTTTTTCTCCATTACACACACCGCACGTTGGCTGAATCTTACGTTCTGGATTAAGGCACTTCCCTTCCCACGTGTGGTTTTGCCATCATCTGCAATATCACTTATGCTTTCAGAAGCCAACTGCTTAGTTTCAGTCTGTACCTCCACTCTCATGCTTCCTCAGCAATTCCCTGAGCTTCCAGAAGCAGAACAGGGTGGGAACGCTCAGCTAGGCTGGCCAAGCACGTACCGAATTCAAACGCTCGGTATTCAAGGGTACCACCTAAGAGAAATTTCCAGGCCTTTGTCCTCATACGACAGACAAAAATTTCTTCATGCTCCTAAATGACGAGAATGTGCAATTAAAATAAACCAAAACAGCAACAACAAAAAGCAAAATGAAATGTGCCAGTCTCTGGCAGAAATTTTCTATCACAGTGAGCAATTTCAGCCTCCAAGTCTCTTTTTTTTCATTATTTTTCATCCACAGATATGAATAGAAATTAATGTTTACTGTTTCCAGAAGAGAGGATTACGTAATATTGTGAAAGTAGGACAAGAAAAAGTAGAGCAGAGGTGCTGCACAGTCAGGGAGAGAAATGCCCAATTTTTGTTTGTCATTAACCAGGACTAAAATGTGGAAATGAGCAGTGGAAAGAGCATATGAATTTAGCTACCATGTCGTTGGTGTTATTTACTATTTACTGAATGTTACAAATTTTTGTCTACAAATTGGCCAAGCTAGTTGATTCCAAAACCAAGTGGACTAAAAATGACCAAAATAACCACCAGCACAAAAGCAATTCCATTTAAAAAAGCACCAACACATGATTTCCATAATTTCAAACAGGGACAGCAGACCTGAAAGAGCAGAAGGCAAACTTGGTTGTAAAAGGATACCACTCACAGAATTTCACTAAAAGCTCATCCCAGCGTGCGGAGTTTACAGGGTGTCAAATCTGGCCCACACAGACCCTCTAGATCATCTTCTCTTCCCTAGATGTCAGCTGAGGAACCTGAGAAGCTCATGGATTAAAGGACTTTTCAAAGTCCCAATTAAATTCTGTTTCTTGGATTAAAGTGAAAAGGCCCACTTGAAAAGAACGGGCAAGCGAGAGGGACAGGGCACGCAGCGTTAACTCGACATTCTGTTTAGTCTTAGAAATGCTGGCGATAGAAGCCCTCCAAACTGCAAATCCCGAATTCAATCTCTGTACGGACAGATCTTGAGCGACGTCATGGAAGCCGCATTGATCGTTTGCAAATTCAGGAGATATTGTGCTGGTCTGGCCACACCCAGAGCGGCTGATGCGAGAGGAGCGCAGTTTTAATTACTGAGTCGGTAATTACCGAGTGGCTTACTTGCCACTGTGCTCAGGAACATTTGATACCCCGGACTGGGAAACGCTTATGGTACTCAATAAAGACACTCCAAGGTGAGATATAAAGTTAGCACTCTCTTCAAGACCAATTCTTCTGTAACAATATAGAAAAGGCACTTCTGGGCACAGAAAGCAAGATGACTCTATTTTCAACATTTGTTGGGGGTGAGGGGATAAAAATTTGGAGCGTGGGGCTCTAGGATCTAGCCTTGATTTGCGAGTGCGCGGTATTAGGAAATGACAAGGATGTGGTGCACTTAACTGCCTGATACCACGGATGCAAATCTCGCCGCTGTAATTAAGCCTGACCATGCAGCAGCTAAGCTCACCCTCCAGGGCACTTCCTGGGCTCCTCAGATAAACTTGTTGGACTCGGCATCTAATTGACTTAAGAGATACAAGGGACAGTTGACAAAATTTCACCCACAGTATTGAGTTACAGGTCCAGTCCCCCTGTTCCACTCGGTTCTTATCAGAGCAGGAATCCCAGGTACAATGGGAGAACAGAGGTAGTTTGCACCGTGCAGTTCTCTGAAAGGTATGGGGTGCTATCCACTAAGGGGTTGCAAAATCAATTTAGCAGATTGCAACTAGAATTATTTTTTTAAGGAAATGGAAGGGGAAGTGTTAACCATTAGGAAGTCTTCGTTGGGGTATGCACTGTTTCAACCTTCAATTATATATGAGTGTGTGTGTGTGTGTGAGTGTGCACACAGGGTTAGGGTTTGAGTCAGCTGCTGTACTGGGTCCTTTCTGTAAAATCCTCAGAAGGCTGATGTACCTTGCATAAGAGGTGAGCAGTGCCTTAGTTTTACTCATGGACCCACGTGCCACTACCAGGGCTGGATTTGAGAACACAGTAGAAGCTTATCACCAAAGAATTCAACTCTTAATGCAAAGCTTTGGCATTTAGAAGCTTGAATTGTCCATATCACCTTGACTTTGCATAAGGAGGAAGCTCTAGATGACAGGGGGTGGGGTGGGGTATGTGTCAGAGGGAGGCTGGTGGGGATGGCATATGGCCAAGTGCCTCTGCTGAGCCATTACTTCATCTCTCCTCTGAGTGGGACCAGTTGCCCAACCCACTTATCTTATTTTTTTCACCTAAGGATTTATTGTAGTTAAAAGAGCATTCACAAAATATTATATCCATACATATACTTTTGGGTCATATAGCTGAATTCTCAACCCATTTCCCTTTCTCTGCATTAGGAACTACTATCACCACAAGTGTTCAAGATGACAGCTCTAATTGTTTTTTTAACCCATAATAGATCATGCCAGGTGAAGGACGCATCATCACAGCACTTTTTTGGACACTGGGGATGCTTTTAACTCAAAAGAATCCTTTTGCAAAGGTGACGGTGCTTCCTTTATAACATGACATTGTAGAATGAACACTGGACTTTAAATCAGAAATGGGGTTAAAATTTTGGCTCTACCACTCACCAGCTTGGTGATCTTGGGCAATAGCACCTCTTGGGGACGGCACCTCTCTAGTTGTACTGCAGAGAAGGTCAAACAAGGTCATGGCAGAGGTGCCAGGCACAGAGCTTCTCATATAGAAGAACATCATATATCGTGGGGAAAAAAATCCACGTGGAAAAAAATCTCATATGTCTGCATTTTATGAAATTCCCAACTCTAGGTTGGGTCCTTGAAAATCAGAATGGATTTTTCTGTTCTGAGTTAAAACAAATTTCTTCCACAAATAGCATGTGACTCCCTATTTGCAATTTCAAAGCTTAGTTTTGTGAATTTATAATGTTACCTATATTTCAAAAAAAAATTTTTTAATGTTGTGAAAGAGTTATTTCACCTTTTACCAAACTTATTCCTTTAAGCCACTGGTTCTTCTTCTTCTTTTTTTTAAAGATGCAATTGGAAAAAATTAACAGTGCTCTCTTGACACACATGGCTCACCATTTCTTGACATCTCAGGTCGTAGGTCTGGGCTGCACTTCGACTTTCAATCATGGTTAGCATGTGTATTTTTCAAAAGTTGCAAGATTGGTGGTTTTAGTGAGTCATATACTTTTTACTTCTCTAAATGCCATTATGTTGTGTTTTATCTTCTATTTAATGATTATGTCTGAATCCTAAATAACATGGCCAATTCAAGGAAACCTGGATGTACAGTTCCTTGAGGCAAGGACTCATGGTGGGGCAGTGGGTAGAGGAAGAGCCTGGGGGCTGGAGGGGCCTGTGAGCTTATCCACTCCCTCACCCCTCTGCCCTGCCTGGTTTTCCATCGGTGGACAAAGCCCTGTGTACCTAAGAGATCACTGGATTTGTATGTTTACTTCAAATCTAAAGTGATAGTCTATTCTTTGATGCTTTTATTGCTATTTTTATGATGTTATTAGCCCCATATATCCTGCTCTTGAATATTATATTTTGCTTATTTATGTTTAATAAACAAATACTGATTATTTTCTGAGCACAAATCTCTGTGCTCTCTAATCCTAAGTCTTCTTTAAGTCAAGAAACAAGACATTATCCATCAAACTTTACAATGCACACACAGACCCTGGCGTGATGCAATACGAAGTAGAAAGTACCAAATGCTCCTAGGAAGGAGTCAGCAAAAAAGCTGAATTTGAATCTAATCAAGACTTTGTGCAACTTCGAGATGACAGGAAATGGGGAAATTCAAATTAAAAGGAGATAGAATGAAGCAAATCTTGAATTTGGGATCTTTACAGCACGAATGTAAAGAAACAGGCAGTTTCTTCAATAAGGCGATTTCAGGCACTGCTACCCCCACACCCCTTCTTCCCCGTCCCCCCCCAGACTCAGGAAGGACGCTGCTCTACATTAAGACCCAAGAGACATAACAATGAAAGGTAAGGATTTGGCTCAATTTCTGGACCACGATTCAAATAAACCCAACAGCAAAAAGACTTTTCTGAGACAGCTGGAGAAATCTGAGTGGGACCGATTATCAGAAGACATAATAGAGTTACGGTTAATTTTTTAGGTGTGATAATGGCATATTGTTTAAGAGATTTATGATGAAGTATGGAGAGGAAAAATGACATGGTTTCTTGGATTTGCTTTAAAATATTTCAGAAATAGTTTTGATGGAAGGATTGATGGTAAAACGGAAAAAAAAAATCTTGATAATTTGGGGCTCTGGATGATGTTGGGTTGTATTACAACT
>JAQZBX010082984.1:0-13453 GCA_029593785.1 Cabassous unicinctus
CCTGCCCTCACAAGGAGGCCCCGGGAAGCGAACCCGGGGCCTCACACATGGTAAACGGGGGCTCTATCGACTGAGCCACTCCCGCTTCCATTACTCACTCTCTTTTTGATGGGTATCTTCCCTGCAGGCTTACTCTCAGGGTCACCTCTGCCATCTTTGACTCTCCTCACTTCCCTTCCTAGAGAATCTTTCTTCTTCCCTTGTTCAAACCTGTCACCTCCCTATTCCCACAAATGGCACCTCTTAGGTGCTTGTCCTTTTGAAGGCAGCTTTGCACAGTAGCTAACATGTCTCACACGGTGCTGAACAAAGGGCTGGGGGTAAACTAGGGTTGTTGTTTTTTTGTTTGTTTGTTTGTTTTTGAGGTACCAGGGGCCAGGTATTGAACCCGGAACCTTGTATATGGGAAGCTGGCACTCAACCACTGAGCCACATTGGCTTCCCTGAGTTGGTTTTTTTCGTTTGTTTTGCTTGCTTGTTTCTATCTTTTCAGGAGGCACCAGGAACTGAACCTGGGACCTCCTATATGGGAAGTGGGAGCTCAATTGCCTGACCCACATCTGTTCCCAACTAGGGTTCTCTTAATGGGAGTTTCTGGTGGCTCTCAACTAGGAGACCTCATTCAACTATTGGGGAACCAGAAGCTCCTAGTCTAATGAAGGAAGTAGGATGCTGAACTAGAAAGCCACCATTTTCCTTGACTGGAGCTTGTTCTGCTCCAATACAAGGTGATCTGGGAGGGCTGTTCAGCATCCTTCCTGGACTTTGAACAATGCCACTGCCACCTTAGCCCTGGACACGCACCACTCTGGCAATGATCCACAGCAGCTTTGCTGTGGCCTGGTCCAGGACCAATTTCCCATAGTGCCCAGCTCGGTGCTATATGTCCAGGGATGCTCACTTTATATGAAGTGACTTTAAAGGCTCTTGAGGGTGAGCAGATGTAGCACAAGTGGTTGAGCGCCTGCTTCCCATATACCGGGTCCCAGGTTTGATCCCCGGTACCTCCTAAAAACGAATGAAAAAAAACAACTCTAATTGGGGAGTGGATGGTGGATGTTGCTCAGTGGTTGAGGGCCTGCTTCTCATGTGAGGGTCCTGGGTTCAATGCCCGGTACTTCCTAAAAAAAAGGGCTCTTGAGGCTCCTGAATGCCAGAGCAGATCTAGCCGGTGCTGCTTAGTAGTGACTCTCCTGTCTCCCAGGACCCTGCCAGGTGCTCACAAGACCTCCTCCAGGGGTGGCAGTGTCTGTGCCAAGGTTCTGAATGGAGCAGAGAGCAGGCATCCCCTGAGATGTGTAAGAGCCTTATGGGTAAACCAAGAAAAGTATGGGGATAAGGTGGGGGGTGGGGGTGGACGTGACTTACATCATTTCTGGGACCAAAGAAGAACCTTGTGTGGCATCCTTCACCTGCTGGCAGTGCCTGAGTCCCCACCAGTAAGAACCTTTCCAGAAAGCTGCTTTACTGCCCTTAGAGCCTGTCCTCCTGCATTAGTTTGAATGTGTTTCAGATTTTTCTCAAGAGCTTTCTTTTAATTGAAATTGAGCAACTGGACACGGGCCTTCAGCAGAAAGGCAAAGGCCCTCAGAAGGGGAGATAAGGGTACCAGAGTTGGCTCCAGCTAGCCTTAAACAGCCACTGGCCACTGGTCCAGAGACTTAGCCAGCTCTGGGGATTTGTCTTAATGCACGGGCACTTCAGCCCCCCAGATGAGTCCTGACCCAGTCGGCCATCACCCCCGATGAACAGCTTCAGTGTGGGGTCGCTGGCCCTTCCGCTCCTGCTTTAACTGCACTGCTGACTGTGCTCCTGGTACTGCCTGCTGTCGTCCCAGAGGGGGCATCTGCCCTTTCCCCATCAACCTGATACCTTTGCTGGCTCCAAATTTTGCAATCTTTTTTCAGATGTAAAATGAGAATCGAGGGTTAATAAGGAAATGGCCTTGGGCACTAATTGGGGTTGTGGCCAAGCTAGTCTGAATAAACCTTTTACCACCATTGGCTTTGGGCCAGGAGTTCCCCGGCCTGCTCTGCTGTATCTGGAATGGTGCCCGGTGGGGACTGTGCTCCCACTCTCAGGCCTGATGGGTGCTGCGGGAGTCCACTTAGCCCTGAGTCCTCCGGGGAGCAGGGGGGCAGAGCTGAGCGGCCGCCCGAGCTTGGCGGGAGGAGGGGACCGGGGGAGAGGGAGGTGGGGAGATCCGGCTAGAGGGGAGGCTCCGACGTCTCCTTCCTTCCTGGTTCCTGCAGTAGCTGCTGCTACTGCTCGGCTCTGCGAGGAGGGAGTCGGCGACTCAGACGGTGACTCAGAGGCAGAGCGGCGCGCAGGTCAAGGAGCACTGGCGTCCATGGGCCTGGGGTAAGGAGACCGCGCTGGCAGCTGCTGACATTCCCCGGAGAGGATGGGCGGGTCTGCTCCTCCAGAGACGGGCGGGGATGGAAGTGGAGAGGGCTTCCCACCTGGCTTACCTCAACTCCGCCACCCTCTTCCTGATGGAGCCTGTCCCTCCACCTGCCAGCAGCGAGGGGCTGGGAAAAGGGCAGAAAGATATCAAACACCAGAAGAGTTTGGGAACTTTCAATGGCTGAAGGCAGGAGTTCCCCCCTGGGTTAGCCTCTGCAGCATGGGCCCCTCTGCCCTGACCTCCTGGCCACCCCTGCCCCACTGTGTCACTGTCCCCTCCCGGCCTCAGCCCCTCATGTGCTTGCTAGCTCCATAAGCTGATCTGAGCTGCTTCCTGGCTTCTAGTCCCCTCCCCCGTCTCACACCCCCAGACCCTCGATGCATTATTGAGCTCCCCTGGAAGCTGGCCAGGGCCAGGGGCGCCAGTGGTCACTTCCGTGGACCTGTGCCAACCGGCAGGTTCTTGGCAACTTCTCCACCCACAGTGTCTTCCTCGGTCTGTCCCCACCTATCCGGGTGGGTGGCCCTTCTCAGGAACCCCAAGGACAGGGAAGGCTCTGGGGGACTAAAGGCCCTAGGTGGGAATACTGGGGGAACATTTGATGGGAGAAAGTCCAGGACAAAATGAGGGATCTCTCAAGCCTGTTTCCCTGTGCAGAAAATGGGAGCTTGAGAACTGGAGGATGTGGAGACCAGTTATTGGGGAGTTGGGGCACAGGAGCTGGGGGCGGGGGCCTCTGCAGGGCAACTGAGTCCTGAAGCCCTGGCGGTGGAGGTGAAGGGCCCTGAGGAGCAGGCCGCACTCTGCCCAGTCTCTGAATCCCTCTGTCTTTTCTTGGAGCCTTTTCCTTCACTCCCCTGCCTCACTTCTGATGACTCCCAGGGAATCCTCCAAAGAAAGCCTGAGTGTTTTCTGGAGCCAGGAGTGTGTGCCCAAGGTGGGGTGGTTCCTGCTTTCCTTTGGGCACCAGTCTGCCTGCTGAGTTCTTGTTCCCCGAGGGTGTGGGCAGGGAGACCACTGGCTGGGGTAGGGCCAGGCTTGGTGAGGGGCGTGGCAGGTGAGGGGAAGAGGTATGGGGGGGGCAGGAGGGCCTGGGGGGAGGTTGAGTGACAGCTGGGTCCGAGATGATGGGTCTCTCTTCCCTCAAGGGCCCCCTCAGGACGACATCCTTCCCCCCGCTGCTCTGCCTGACTTCCTCAGCGGGGAGTGGCCTCTCCCTTCTCCATGGACTTCCAAGAGAGGGCTCCTCCCTCCTTGGCCGAGAGCACTCAGTCCTCAAAGTCCAGCAGCGCCCAGCAGGTCTGAGGAGGGGAAAGCAGGTGATGGGTGGGCTATGCTTGGGCCCCAGGGGAGGGGGCAGTGATGGCCACCTCACCAGCTACTCCCCTCCCTCTCCGTCCTGGACTGCAGGCCTCAGAGTTGTGGGAGGTGGTGGAGGAGCCTCGGGGCAGGCTGGGGCCAGAAGGTATCATGCCCGAGAGACAGGAAGGCCACCTGCTCAAGAAGAGGAAGTGGCCTCTGAAGGGCTGGCACAAGGTAAGGTGGGCAGGGCGAGGGGAGGAGCCCGAGGCGGGGACGGGGTGGGGATGGAGGGGGTGCTGCTGGGCAGTACAGGGGCTTGCCTGTGGAGAAGAAGAAAAGTCTCTATGAGTGGTTGCTCTCTTCCCTACCCCCTTTCCTCTGGCCTCCCGGGCTCATGCTCCTCCTGGGCAACGTTACAGAGATACTTTGTGCTCGAGGACGGGATCCTTCACTACGCGACTTCTCGGCAAGATGTGAGTCGGGCCCGTGGGGGGGGCATCTGGGTGAGTGCATGCTGGAGGGGTGCAAGGTACATTTGCTGGGGGTGTTACTTCCCTGGGCCCCAGCTTCTTCATCTCTAAGATGGAGCAAGTGTGATTACCCACTTGGAGAGATAATATACATGAGGTTTTCTGGACAGTGCCTGGCACAAAAAAAGGGTCCAAGAAATGGGAGCCTAATCATCCTGGTCCTTGTCTAGGAACTGAAGGCCTAGACTCTCAGATTCTCTCCACCAGGGTGTTTTCACCCTCACCTTGCAGATTCTTGAGGGTGGGAATATTTTTCCTTGCTCTGTGTAGAGCTTAGAATGTGGCTTGATGCCCTGGGGTGTTCTGTACACAGGATGATTGACTGGTGCCTACTAATAAGTGACTTGGGCAAGAGGCTGAACCTGAGCCTGACCCTTGAGGCTAGAGTGGGCTCAGGGAGATGGTGGCCCCGTGGCCCCAGGAGCTTAAAGCAGTTCCCCTTTCCCACCACCAACCTTCCATCCCAGATCACCAAGGGGAAGCTCCATGGCTCCATTGATGTCCGACTGTCTGTCATGTCCATCAACAAAAAGGCCCAGCGCATTGACCTTGACACTGAAGACAACATCTATCACCTCAAGGTGAGGACTTGCAATATCCCCAGGAGCCAGGGAGTGGCTTGGTCCCCAGCCTGTCAGAAGTACTGGGGCACACAGGAGAGAGGGCCTGGGGCAGAGGGTGCCACAAAGGGAGCTCCCATTGTATGACACAGCCAATGGCAGGCGAGCCCGCCCCTGTTGACTGTTATGTGAACAGACCCAGAGCTCAGGGCGCAGGCACGTGGAGAGGCTGTGCTGGGCCTCCCTGCAAGGGGGCTTTTTACAAGCTGGGTTCTGCAGGGAAAGACTGCTTGCCTGGGGACCTGAGCCCCAACTTCTTGCCCCAGGAAGGCAGTCTCTCCTTTCGTTCACCCCTCCCTCTCTGCACCACTGCTGCAGATCAAATCCCAGGACCTTTTCCAGAGCTGGGTGGCCCAGCTGCGTGCCCACCGCCTGGCCCAGCGCCTGGACATGACCCGCTGTCTTTTGCCGAGTACCGCTCACCGGAAGGTAAGAGGGGCCCTGGGGTGGGGACAGGGCAGGTGGAGTGGAGGTGCGGTGGCGGGCAGAGGGGAGGCAGTGGTTGTGAGGAACTGTGAGACCCAGAGGGCAGGCACCGTCCTTCCTGACCCTTGACTCGTACCACAGGTTCCTGGTGCCCAGCTTCCAGCAGCGGGCAACAACTCGGCCCTGCCTGGGGTTGGACCTCGGGAGAAGGTGTCTTCCTGGCTGAGGGACAGTGATGGGCTGGACCGCTGCTCTCATGGTGAGGGGCACCTGACCCAGGGCCTCTGTGGGTGGGGCCTATGCTAGCAAGACTTGGTGGCACCAGCAGTCACAAAGAGGGGACTATGTCACTCCCATCCCTGCCTTGGAGCTGCAGTCTGATGGGGAAAACAGCCTCTGCCTGGGACTTCTTGTGTCCTGCCCTGGTGAGCCCCAATCTTCCAGAGGATGGTGGGACTCTGGCCCTCGGCGCAGAGGCAGATGGGGCTGCAGGGCTGGACCATGGAAAGGGAGACCCTGACTGCCAGGGCAGGGTGGGGGAGGCTCCTGAGGAGTGGAGCTTGGAATGAGGGAGTGTGGTTAGGATCAAGGGCTCCTGGAGCAGGGGCTACAGTGTTGACCTGGGGGAGGTGGTACAAACCGAATGGAGAGGAGCAGAGTGTGAAGGCAGCAGAGGCGAGGTGTGATTTGGATTCAGGCACTCACTGGAAACCAGGACGAGGCCAAACTAAGAGGTGGGGATTGGGAACTGCTTTGGGCTCATGAGCTGGGGGTGAGGGTCGGGGCGGGGGGAGACAGTGTCAAGCTTTCTATGGCTGCTGGATGAAGTCTTTGGAAGGAGGAAGGGAAGCTGAGGAACAGATTTTGTGGGAGCCCTGGCTGGCACTGGGAGAGGGACTTCCTCATTCATTCTCCCTCAGAGCTCTCCGAGTGTCAGGGAAAGCTCCAGGAACTACACCGACTCCTCCAGAGCCTGGAGTCCCTGCACCGAATCCCCTCAGCCCCCGTGATCCCCACGCACCAGGTAAGGTCCAGGGAAGCACTTGCCACCTTCATCCCTGTCACTTCCCTGGGATGGGTCCCCACTGCTCTATATGGCTGCAGCTCCCTGGAGAGCCACGCACTGCCCAGCTGCCTCCCCGCCACTTGTCCAAGCTGCCCTTGAGTGGCTCCGGGGCCCTTGCATCTGCCAGCAGACCGGCCTTCCTCCTCCTTCGGGATGTCGTTTGTTTCCATCCCCTTGCCCGGGCTGCTGGGCCTTCTGTGCCTGGGCTGATCTGTGCCCTCCCCACGGCCCTCTGCCACTCGTCTGCGCTCTGATGGCTGCTGCACCACCCTGAGAGTGAAACTCCCCACACTCGGCTTGCCAGGCCTCAGGGACAACCGAGAGACCCAAGAAGGGGAAACGGACCAGCCGCATGTGGTGCACACAGAGCTTTGCCAAGGATGACACCATAGGACGGGTGAGGTGGGGGGTGGGCCTGGCTTGCTGGGGTGGGATGCCCAAAGGCAGGCTGGCCCCTGAGAACCCTCCTTTCCCCTACAGGTCGGTCGTCTCCATGGCTCTGTCCCCAACCTGTCTCGCTACCTGGAATCCCGGGACCCCTCCGGCCCCCGTGGCCTGCCGCCCCCAGACTATGCCCACCTGCAGCGCAGTTTCTGGGCCCTGGCCCAGAAGGGTGAGTGCAAGCTGGAGGGGCATGAGGTGCAGGTGGGAGAGGGAGCCGGGAACTCTGACAGCTGCCCTGCCCCACAGTGCACAGCTCCCTCAGCAGCGTGCTGGCTGCCCTTACTACCGAACGGGATCGACTGCGGGACCTGCACCAGGGGTCAGAGCTCTCGAGGATGGGGGTGAGGCTCAGGCAGCCTGGTGGCCTGGGAGGGGAGGGCTTGAGGCTGAGGGCTGCGGGCCTGGGTACTGCTAGCAGGTCTTGGGTGGGGTGGGCTGGGGGTTGGCATGGCAGTCTCAGCAGGGACCGGGGGGCAGGGCAGGGAGGTCTATATCCCCTGTCCTCCTGTCCCTACTTCTTTCCCTGCAGGTTTCTGAGGCCCCAGCTGGCCAGAGGCGCCTCCACTCACTGTCCATCTCCTCAGACACTACTGCAGACTCCTTCAGTTCCCTCAACCCCGAGGAGGTGAGGAGCTGGGGTGGGCAGCGGGGCTGTTTCTCCTGGGCCTTATTTCTGAAGCAGGTGTGGAGGCCCGGGGTGGTGGCCCTGTGAGAGCCCAGAAAGCCTAGCTCCAGCCTGCTCCACGTGACAGCAGCTGCAGCAGCTTGCCAATTACTTAGCCATGGGCAGAGTGCTTTCACTTTTAATTCAGAGTCCTGGGAGACAGTTATCTTCATCCTCGAGTTTATAGGACACTGAGACCCGAATAGTCTAACTGATGGGCCCACGTTCCCACAATCATGGACTGGTCAAGTTAGGGCTTAGGGGTTCTGAGTGCAGACTCGGGGGCCCTACTCTGTGTGGGTTTGAATCTCACTCCTCTTCATGCCAGCTTTGTGTCCCCAAGCCTCAGTGTCCTTGTCTGCAAAATGGGGGTAGTAATTGTACCTACCTCACAGTATGGGTTTCAGGACCAAAGGGGTTAATCCATGCAAAGAGCTTGGAGTGGGCCAGGGCTCAGAGTCAGTGCCCAGGAGCTGTACACAGTCACTCTGGAGCCTGTGTCCCCTTACTGCCAGGCCGCCAATCATTCTACCAGTTTTATACCCCCCTCGGCTCCCTCTGCATTTTCTTCCTGCTTGGCTCAGATAGTAAAAGTCCCTGGTTGTGCTTCCCTCTCAAGGGAACTGTCAGGCAAGGGGAAGCTCCCGGCCTGGCCTTTGACACCCCTCTGGCCCCCACAGCAAGAAGCTCTGTACATGAAGGGGCGGGAGCTGACCCCCCAGCTGTCCCAGAGCAGCATCTTGTCCCTCGCCGACTCCCACACCGAGTTCTTTGATGCCTGCGAGGTTCTCCTCTCTGCCAGCTCTTCTGAGAACGAGGTGAGGGAGGAGGGAAGCTGGCAGTGAGAGGGGAGGGGCGCAGGGAATATAGGGTGGGCTCCAGAGAGACTAGAATCTATAGATTCCTGAGTCCTTTCTAACCTCCTCAGCTGCTGTCTCTGGGAACGCATCCAAACCCACTGGTTTGTGTGTCCCTGCTTGGAAATCTCCGCTGGGGACCCTTCTCCAAGTTTAACATACTTTATTCCCTCTGTGCTCTTAAGAAACTGCTGCCTCAACCCCAGCCCCAGTAAGCTTCCTCCCCAGGCTCCAAGCCTCAGGACCTCCCCCCGCCCCCCTCCTGTGTGTCCTGCCACGTCCCTGTGCTTTCTCCCACCCATCCTAGGGCCAGGCCCCCCATCCCACAGTGACTGGGCACACTCTGTGATGCCAGGCCTCCCGGGCATTGTCTCAGGGCTCAGACCTTCAAAGGCATTGTATTCCCCTTCCCACCAAAGGGCTAGCTGGGCAGATTCCAGAGAGGCCCCAGGCACTCCCATCTGCCCAGGGAAGGCCTCGTCTGCCCAGCCTCATCTGTCCCGGTCCAGGGCTCGGAGGAGGAGTCGTGCATCAGTGAAATCACCACCAGCCTGTCTGAGGAGGTGCTGGACCTCAGGGGAGCCGAGCACTGTCAGAAAGGTGCCAACTGGGGCCTGCGGGCCGAGGGGGCTGGAGTGGGCAGAGAAAGGGGGGTGCTGTCCATGGCCCAGGTCTGTGGGGGAGGCAGTCCCTTGTGGGGACTGTTGGGCTAATGGCCTTGGGTACTGACCTCAGAGGTGGCTCCAGGAGCTGCAGAAGGTGAAGCCGTGAGCTGGGGAATGTTCCAGCAGTGACTGTGGGGCATGGGTCCAGGTCAGGCCTGGGCCTTCATTCTGGTGGGCCGGGAAGACTTGCAGGGCCTGAAAGAGAGGTAGAGATCCCACTTGCCACTCTCTAGTTGTGTGGCTTTGGACATGTCATTTTACTTCTTGGAGTGTATTTCCTCATCTGTACAGTCAGATGAATAATCTGCATCTGGCGTCTGTTTCTGAGTTTATGTAAGTGTGGAGGGATTCCAGAAGAGCTGGGGCATGGGGCTGTGGCAGCATGAACCGTTCTCTTCGAGGGTTCTCAGCCCTCTCTGCATAAATGCCCAGGGGAGCTCATGGAGAATTAGGTTCCCACCCTGCCCTGCCCTCCGTGAGTCGAGGGGGCACCTGCGAGGCTGGGGCCTGGGCACATGTAGAATGTGTAGCTCTCCGGGTGCCTTGGGAGACCTGGAGGCAGCCAGGCACGCGGGCCTGGCGAGTCTGGGAAGCCGGTGCCCAGGAGGAGAGTGACGTGGCTGGGGTGGGCCCCAGGGGGGTGTGTCCCAGGGCGAGCTGCTGCAGGGCCACCCCGGCGCCGCTGCCTGCCGGCGGCCAGTGGGCCTGGGACCGACGTGAGCCTGTGGAACATACTGCGCAACAACATCGGCAAGGACCTGTCGAAGGTGTCGATGCCCGTGCAGCTCAACGAGCCGCTCAACACGCTGCAGCGGCTCTGCGAGGAGCTCGAGTACAGCGGCCTCCTGGACCAGGCCAGCCGGCTGGCTGACCCCTGCGAGCGCATGGTACCTGCCCCACCCGCCCCTGCGCCCAGCCTGGCCCGTCCCCCACAAAGTCCTGCCTGGGCTGCCCCTGGCTGCTGAAGGGCCACCCCAGAGCCCCAGACCTCTCCTGGGCCCTTCTCCTCTGGCCCACCCGCCCCCAGTGCCATCCCCACCCCCCCGGCCCCCGCAGGTGTATGTTGCAGCCTTTGCTGTCTCCGCCTATTCCTCCACGTACCACCGGGCCGGCTGCAAGCCCTTCAACCCCGTCCTGGGGGAGACCTACGAGTGCGAGCGGCCCGACAGAGGCTTCCGCTTCATCAGCGAGCAGGTGGGGCCCCGGAGCAGAGGGTGGGCCTCACTGGTGGCCGGGACAGGGAAGGACCTGGCCTCAGAGAGGAGAAGCTGGGGGCCTGAGGGGACAGGGCCCCGGGGATGGAGCGTGGGGAAGTCTGCTTTGTGTGTGGCACCGTGCCACGGGCTGGGCACGGCGAGGGCTCTGCTCTAGGGACGTCCCAGCTTAGTGTGGGAGACAGACATGAAACAGTCACTGCACCACGTCTGAAGGGTCTAGCGGTGGGATCATGGGAGCTCATAGGAGGTTGTTCGGCTCCACTTGAGGCTTGAGTTAAGTCTAGAAGGATGAACTAGAGTTAGCCGGAAATTCTAGGGGTGGAAGAAGGTGCTGCTCCAGACCGTGTGAAGGAAGGGAGAGCAGGGAGCATGTCTGGGGAAGTCAGACACGGTGAAGGGCAAGGCATGCCCAGACCCTGAGGAGCCCTGAAGATAAAGGTAAGGGATCAGTTGTTTTTATTTTCACCCTGAATGGGGAGTTATTGGAGGATTTTAAGCAGTGGAGTGACCTGCTCAGAATTGCACTTTATACAGAGCACTCAGGCAGTGGTGGGGCATGGACTGGAGAAGGCCCTTCAGGGGCCGTTTCAGTCATCTCTGTAAGAGCCAATGAGGGCCTGCACTTGGGCCATGGCAGCTGGACCAGATGGACATAGGATTCAAGAGGTGTTACCCTTGTGTTACCCTTGACAGAACTCAGTGGTCAACAGGATATGCTTGTGTGTGTGTGTGTGTGTGTGTGTGTGTGTGTGTGTGTGTGTAGGGGGTGCTGGGGGATAGGGGAGGTGGTCACCAAGAGGGAATAGTCTGGGGTGGCATCAAATTTCAGGTTTGGGGGATTGAGTGGGTGTGTGGTGATGCCATTTAGCAAGAAGGAGAATAGAAGAGGAAGGTAATCAAATTTGAAGAGACATATCCATGTTGGGTTTGGCCTCCAGGGGAGATGTCCCATGGGCTCTAGGGTATTTGGACCTGGAGCTCCTCAGAGACGCCTCACAGGACAGTGTCTGGGGAGGGCTGCAGGCACGCAAGGGGGAGGAGCCAGGGTGGGGGTGTACCGAGAAGGGAGAAGGGGTGGCGGGGAGTGTCATGGAGCCAAAGTGGGAGGAGGAGAGGGAGAGGGGACGGTCCCCAGACTTAGCCTGGGAGGAGTGTCGTTGGCTTCCTGAGCGAGGGTTTCAGAGAAGGCATGGGACAGAGGCTGGATTAGAGGGTGTGGTGGAAAGTGGAGGTAAAAAACCGTAAAGAAAACTGCAGATTGTTCCCAAAAAACTTTACCACAAGGGAAAGGGAGAGAGTGAGGGTGACAGCTAGAGGGGAGAGAAAGGGTTGAGGCAATTTTTGTTGTTTATATTTTAAATGTTTTTGAAAACATGGGAAAAATTTTACACAGTGCAACAGTGCATACCATAGAAAGTAAGTCTCCCCCCAGCCCGATGCTATGAAGAGATGACTACTCCCAGTTTTTGAGAATCCTCCCAGAACTGTTTTTTGTTGTTGTAGTTGTTTTTTGAGGTACTGGGGCCAGGGATTGAACCGGGGACCACGTATGCGGGAAGCCAGTACTCAACCACTGAGCCACGCTGGCTACCCTGAGTTGGTTTTTTCGTTTGTTTTGCTTGTTTGTTTTTGTTTTTAGGAGGCACCGGAAACTGAACCCGGGACCTCCCATGTGGGAAGCAGGCGCTCAACTGCTTGAGCCACATCTGCTCCCCCCAGAACTGTTTTTATGCATACGCAAGCAAAGATGTGCATGCATAGAAAGGGGAGTCTTCTTATTTTTTAAGATGGATGACTGGAAATATTTATATTCAGAGGGAAGAAGAAATATAGAGGGAGGGACTGAAGGTCCAGAAAAGAGAGGGAGGAGGAAGGGGCCTGGAAGGATGAGGGGGGTGCAAAGAGAGGAGGGGAGGGAGCCCTGGCTGGAGGCGGGTGTGTGGAGGAGCAGGCACCTTGGTGAGTGGGGCCGGGAGTGGAAGGAGCTGCCATCTCCTGCTTTGCTTTGTTCTCCCTGTGATACAGGGATGTGGCTTGAAGGGCAGGGAGCTGGCTTGGAGTGGGAGGGGCCTGGGTCCAAGCCTTCATGGGCGATTGCTGGGTGATGCTGAGGGCCCAGATGAAGACACTGCCGAGTGAGACGTTTCCTGGTGTGCCGTGCATGCATTTTGGCATTGGGAGCAGGTGTAACTTAGACAGCAGGTAGCCCAGGGGTGGGCATGGAGGAGGCAGGTGTCGGGGATTTTCTGAGCAGATGGGGGAGCACGGTTTGGAGGGTGTTGGTGTGAGAGTGGTTGAAGTGGTGGAGCAGAGTCTGGGCTGGAGTGGAAAGGAATGGAAGCCGGGATGGGGCTGACAGACTGCGAGAAAGTGGAGGAGGTGGGCATCTGGGAGTCTTGGGCAGGAGGCGTGGGAGTGAGGGAACTTTGAGAGAGGCAAGGAAAGTAGGCTGCGGGATGTCAGAGTTTAAGATTCCAGGGGTGGAGCCATTCCAAGTGAGGACAAGGCCAAGTGTTTCAAGGGTGTGCTGGGAAGTTGCAGGGTGATGATCAGTTTTTGGGGGAAGTAGTGGTTAGAGAAGAGGGTCCTCAGGGCAGGACTGGGTTTCAGGCAGGCAAGGGGTGGAGGCCCCACCTGACCCAGTTGGGGGCGTTTGTAGGCTTGAGCAGGGGTTCTGGAGGGCACCATAGACAAGGTCAGCTAGGAGGGTGCCAAAGGGAGTGAGGAGGGAGAACATCGGGCCCTGGGGGCTGGAATTTGAGTGGTAACCAAGGATGACAGGGATGAGAGACCTGGAACTAAGTGGCCTCCTGGTTCATAGGGGAACTGGGAGTTGGGGTAAGGGTTTGGGGGTGGGTGTTGGGAGCCAGGAGAAGACCCCCGGGTCCTCAGGGGCAGCCTTAAGAGAACTTCTCTGTTGCATCAAGGTCTCCCACCATCCCCCCATCTCAGCTTGCCACGCAGAGTCTGAGAACTTCATCTTCTGGCAAGGTGAGGACTGGGGGCAGGGCGGTGACCAGGGGGGTGAAGGACATTTGGGGGAGAGGCTGGAACACTTTCTGGCCTTATCTCTGCTATTCCCTCTCCCTCCTCCAACCCAGATATGAAGTGGAAGAACAAGTTCTGGGGCAAATCCCTGGAGATAGTGCCTGTGGGGACGGTCCATGTCAGCTTGCCCAGGTGAGCTCCCTCGGGCCAGCCCAGAGGCCATCGATCCTCCAGGCTGAGACTGAGTGGGTGGCAGGGACAGACTAG
>JAQZBX010082985.1:0-13441 GCA_029593785.1 Cabassous unicinctus
GCCAAGGGGGGTGACAGGTTGCCGCCCAGGCAGTGCCCAGTCAGTGGGAGCAGGACGTTCATTCCCCACATTCTCTCGGGATTAGGGTGAGCATTCTCTTCTGTTTTTAGAATATTCCAGATGTCTTCCTGCATTCCAGAGCCTCTGCAATGTGATTGCCCTTCGGTGGACCCTGAAGCACCAGCTGGGGTACCAGATGGTCCAGGGTCTAGCCAGAAGGCCCCAGGAAGGGGAATTGGTCCCCCTCCCTGCCTCCGCAGCACCTGGAATGTGACACTCAGTCCCACTAACAGCTCACTTGAAGCTGAAAGCAGAGAGCAAGGCTCTCTGCATCCTCCTGCAGCCCGGTGCGGGATGCTGAGTCCTCCAGCAGCCTTGGCCGTGCCCATTAGCACAGAAATGCCACCGGGGTGGTCATGGCTGCTGCATCCCCTCTCCTTATGCCACCTCAGAATTCTTTCCTGCTAGGATTTTTAGAAGTTCCCCATGGAGGCTGAGCCAGCATGTGCACATTCCAGGCATGGGGGTGAAGCAGGTAGTGCCTCACTACCCCAGGGTGGTTAAGGACCAGCAGCCTTGGCCTCCTCTGGGATCTTGTTAGAAACCCAATCTCAAGCCCCACCCAGATCTGACATTTTGACAAGATCTGAGGGTGATTTATATGCACAGTCAAGTTCCAGAAACACTACTTGATGGGGCTTGTTGCGTTTCATCCAAACCATCCAAGGGAGCAGCGATATCCTTCAAGGAGACGTTGGCTCTACCCTCAAAGCCACTTGGGAACAGGATGTGTGGAGGGGAGCGCTGCGGAAGGGCTGTCCTTGGTTTGAACCCTGTTTATATACAGGCTACACACTGGCGTGGAGAACACCAGTTCCTAGCTGTGCCTGTGGCTGGTCAGGAGGTTGGGTGAGCTGTGTTTCCTGACCTGCTGGCCGCTGAGTCCCGGTGATGCTCAGTGCTCTAGAGGACAGGACCATAGTTCCCATCACAAATCACGCAGGGAAACTGGGGAGGTTCATCCCGCAGACAAGGACAAGCCAGTCACACTTGCTTTTATTGCTTTAGCCAACACACTAAACTATAATATTAATAATTATTGTTTATTATTGCTGAAGCATTCATAGCTACAGTTACTAAAAACCTAGTGTTTTAGTTTGCTAAAGCTGCCGAAGGCAATATATCAGAAATGGGTTGGCTTTAACAATGGGGATTTATTGGCTTACACGCTTATAATTCTGAGGCTGTGAAAATGTCCAAATCAAGGCATCATCAGGCAATGCTTTCTCCCCGACAACCAGCTGCCGGTGATCTTAGACTCCTCTGTCACATGGCAAGGCACATGGCAGCATCTGCTGGTCTCTCCCTTCTCTTGCGAGTTTCATTGCTTTCAGCTTCTGGCTTCCATGGCTCTCTCTCTCTCTCTCTCTGAATTTCTTTCTCTTATAAAGGACTCCAGTAAGAGGAGTAAGACACCTCCTGGGCCATGCCTTACTGAAGTAACCTCATCAAAAGGTCCTACTTACAATAGGTTTACACCCACAAGAATGGATTAGCTTTAAGAACATACTTTTCTGGGGTCCATAAGCTTCAAACCATCACAGCTAGCATGGACCAGAAACTTCATCAGATTAACTTGAATAATTGCCCCAGGAGCCCTCTGATGTAATGTAACATCCACAGATGGTTCTTTCTGGGATCCAGATCCATGATTCCCCAAGGAAGCTTCAAAAAGTTCCAGGTGGCAGGTGGAGGGAAAACCCACCTGAAGGACCCCAAAGCTGGATACTAACCATGGAATAACCAGTACAGCAGAACAAATGGAACCAGATTGCTGGGGTTTGAAAAGCAGAGAGGGGCCTTGGTCCTGGGTCACTTTTCCTTTCCATCAAGAGGGGAGTGAAGCCTGGCAAGGAGAGCTCCCACCTAGGCTACTGCAGAACAGGTGGCAGAGCTGGGCAGGGAGCTGTCTTTAGACTCCACTCCCAGTGCTGTACCCCTCCAGCCTCTCAGAGCCAGTTTCGTTTGGGTTCACTGGGCATGCAGACTGTCGCCTGTGTCTGATCTGCAGGTGGCCTCCTCATGGTCTTGTCCATTCCTCAAAGGAAGTGACTGTGAAACGAGTGGCTTAGGCTGGAGTGAGGTTGACCGGGGTCAAGATGAAGAGCTGTTATATAGAGTTTCCACTCCAAGGGCAGCTGCCTGGGACACGATGTCCCCCACAGTGAGAACACTTGCACAGGACCTTTTCTAAAAGTCACTAGAGGCCACCCATTTAAATCAAGGGAGATGGCTTGTCTCCTTAGGGTGGAAGGATTTCCTGGCTTTGGCCCCTGAGATTCTCTCAGGACCCTTCCTCCTGAGAAGTCATGAGGATAATGCTCATAGATGCCTCCAAGGCAGGGGAGGTGATGGAAAGGAAATGAGCCTGGCTGGGCCGCCTGCTGTTTGTGTGGCCTGGAGCAAGACATTCAATGTTCCTATTACTCAGCATCCCCCTCTGTCAAACGGGGTCCTGCGGTTAGTCCTAGCTCCTTCACAGGGCGAAGGGTCTGTGAACACGGTTCAGACACTAGGTGTAGTTATGAAAGTCACAAGGAAAAGAACCAGAGCCAATCCCCTCAATGATCGTAGGGGAAAACCTAACTGAGGGAGATTCCTCTCTGCACCGTAGGGGACCCCAAGAAGCCATTTGGTCCAGCCTCAGCCTTCTGGAAAGAATGGCCATGCCAGGCTGTGGGGCTCTGACGCACTTGGCCAGCAGTATTTATTAGGTGCCAGTTCTGTGCCCAGTACTCTTCTAGGTGCTGGGGAGACAAAACAAAAGGGACAGAGCTCCCTGCACTCGTGGCCCGTGCGTCCTGGTCCAGGGAGAAGCAGTCGAGGTGCAGGCCCAGCGTGGGGCTTCGCCCACCCCTCTCACTCTCACTCACAGGCCATGCCTTTTCTGGGCCAGCCTCAGGAGCAGCCGCTCTGTGCCAATTACCTAAGCCACCACACCTCTGTGGACAGCGCAGGGCGTTCTTGTGGAGTGACTTGCCCAGGCGATTTGTCCACCGTGCCAGAATGCCGTTCTTTTGAGACCAGCATTGTCCCCTAGTGCTGTGTTACTTAAAATGTAGAAGCTCTATGAAACTATCAGCCTTAGCCTTGGTGTGAGTTAGCTTTTCAGACTCCTGGCCAGCCAAGAAGAAGGAAGGGTGGTGGTAGGCAGCCAGCAGGTGCACACCAGGTGCCCAGAAAAACGGTGTGCACTGAGCAGAAGGCTGCGACTGGAGCCAAGTAGCCACCCCTTCCAGCTGTGTCCCAGACCAGCAGGGCTCAAGGAAGCGGAACACCTGCTGGGTCCCTAGGAAAGCCGGGGTGCTCAGCTGATGAGGACGTGGGGCAGGCGGACCTCATGGGAATATGTACCCAGGTCTCCATCCACAGGATCAGGGCAAGGAGCCCTCACGATGCCAGTGTGACTTGAGAGGGAGAAGACATGAAGTCATTGACCCCAGTGGATGCGTCAGCTCAAAGGAGACCAGATCAACTAGATAAATGCATTCCAAAAACGTTTCCTTGGACCGAGCACCAAGCCATCCACCTAGTAGCTTCTGGGGCATAAGATGGGTAAATCTTGATGAGGGCAGGGAAGGGGAGAAGCAGGCTTGGCAAGGACTGATCTGAAGACAAGCCAGTGTAGGATACTAGGGTGGGGCTGCTGGCCAAATAGCAGGAGGGCTCAGGGCACCCCAGGAGAAGGAGAAGATGGATGGGAATGGAGGCCTTGGGTAAGCAGGTATCTGCTGTACCCGCTGGAAGACTGGAAACAGGGGGAGGGGAAGGGAAGCAGGAGAAGACAGAGAAAGACGGAAAGGAGAGAGGGAGGGAAGGAAGGATGGGGAGAGAAAGAGAGAGAGGGAAAGAGGGCAAGGGAGGAAAGAAAACAGAAGGACGGGGAGGAGGGAGGGGGAACGGGGAGGAGGGACAGGGAGGGAAGGACTGAAGGACAGGAAAGCAGCTATAGCAGCTCAGGGACCCAGGAGCAGCCTGTGCCAGCCCAGCATGGTCCTCGGCCTCCCCAGCCGGGTCCCACAGCACATCAATCCCTCTTTTGTGATTCAGGTACCAGCCCTGCCCCTCCTGAGCATCATCTGGTCCGCACTTTGCGGAGCCTGGAGCAAGGAGCAGCCTCTAGCTGGCACCAGAGCTGCAAACAACCCTTTATCACTGCCCCTTTGTGTGGGAACAATGGGGCCACCAAAGAGCGGCCTGGCCAGAGAGAGGAAGTCTCAGGGACAATGACCTCCCTTCCCCCCATTTCCTGGTCTGCATGGAAATGTGGGGAAGAAATCCCGTGTTTCCACAGGGCAGAATCGAGGCCGAGGGGACCCAGGGTCTCTCTGCCCAGTTCCTGGCCTTCCAACAGTTGCTTCCCAGCAGTTCCCTCTCCTCCGTGGCCTCTGCTCCATCCTGCTTGGTGCCTGCCGACTTGCATCTGGACGTTTGCCCCCAACCTCCCAAGCGAGCTTCCTCTCGCTTTCCAGCGCTCCTGGGTGCCTCCTGAAGCTCTGTGATCCCCACATCACAAGCTTTCCCAGACTCCCCGGTCTTGTCCCTCAGACCTTATCACCCTGGGAGAAGCGAGTAGATAATTCTTTGTTGTCTGAGTTCCTTTACTAAAATGCAGGCTCATTGGAAACAGTATTTATCTGTCTTGTGCAGCACAGATTCCGGGTCCCTGGAGCAGAGCCCAGCACTTAGCAGGTGCTCAGTAAACATTTGCAAAAGGAAGGAAGGAAGGAATCTCCTACTGCTCCTCACGTGCATTTTGCCATAACATGTTGAAATTATCTGCTTATGTGCAACTGTTTCTTCCAAACAGACTGGAGACTCCTGGAGGGCAGGGCTATGACTTTTCCGCTGCTGTGTCCCTGCATCTGTGGTATTTCCTTGGCAGAAGGTGAAATTCTATTTGTGTGCAGGTTTATTCCCGATCTCACCCACTGGAGTGTGGCTCTGGGAGGGCATATCCCTGGGCTTGTTTGTTGTCGTAGATACAAGTCCTAGAAGGGTGCTGTGTGCCGGGAGGTCAGGCACCCCCTTGACAGTCACCCGTTTTCAGAATAACGTCTTTAAATGCCTACAAGAAAGCGAGTGTACTGGAATAGGATGGAAATCACAGGTACTGCTCCTACTACTGCAGTTTGGGGCTATGTGCATAATTGATGGAAACACTGACTATTAGCTCGAGGTGAGTAGAATCAGGGTGTCTCCATCTAAGTTCACAGGCTCCCTGAGTTCTCTGATCGCAGGTAAGAAGCCCTATAGCGGTTGCTCAATAATTATTTGTTGGATAAAGGAATGAATGGGAGCATAAAGGTTTTGCAGATGAGTCATGAGATCCTCAGGTAAAGAGCCAGGCTCTGTGCTAGGTGCTGGGGACACAGCAGTGGGAAAGCAGTAGCCCTGCCCTCCAGGAGTCTCCAGTCTGGCTGGAAGAAACAGCTGCACACAAGCAGATAATTTCAACACGATACGGCAAAATGCGTGTGAGGAGCAGTAGGATGGGGGAGAGTAGATCTCGAGCGCCCCGTTCTTGACCGCACACAGGATAAAAACCCGCCCTCCAGTCACCTGGCATCAAATCTCCCTCCACCTGGCCCCACCCTGCCTATCCAACCTTGTCCTGCTCTGCTCCTTGACACAAATGCTTCACCCCAGCCAAATCTGTTTGCTCACCACAAGGGTTATAGACATTCAATTTCCTACCCTTCCTATCTTGTCCCCGACTATGGAAATCGTCCGACTCCCACATCGGGGGCCACGTGAAGCCCCCTTCCCCCACCGTCTTCCAGGCAGACCTCTAGGGCAATTCCTGCTGGCATACCTCATTCCTCTAAGCTCCCACCCGATCCACATCCCCTTACCTGGCACCGGCTCATCCCGCCTGCTTCGCTGCCCACCATTTTTGCAGCTGTTGTCCTCTCCCTCCAAGCACTGTCAGTTCTCCAGGAGCAGGAGCTGCTGCTTCTCTCAGCCCTGGGTACCCCGCGGTGCCGAGTAGAGTGCCATGTATACAGCAGGCGCTCCGGGACTGATCTTGATGCATTTCAGATGTTGTGCCACAGTTAATCTGAGTGTCCTTGAGTCTGTCAAATGGTAGAGCCATTGGCTTTGAAATTTTTGCTTGGTAGCCTCCCAACTTGAACTATTAATTAAAAGATACTAATTGAGTTATTATAAAATATGACATTTCAAAAATAGCTGTGAAATTCTATAATTCTTTTAAGAACAATCTGCTGCCATTTTAATCAGAAAGCTCACCACTGAGTTCCACCAGTACCACAGATGGATGCAAAACCAGCATACAGCATGGTTGAAAATTTTCAGCTAATCTTCAGGTCACATTGGCAAGACAAAATGGGGTGAGTTTCTCCTTAAACCCCCACTTCCCTGTGGTAAGCAGGGGGATAGATGGTCCTCCATGGTTCCAGAGCTGTTGGTTTCCTTTACTCAACCTTCCAATTACTTATGTGTAGCAATATTTAATCACAAGCAAGTCTCAGTTTTCCATAAACATTGCAACATGCTTTTCGTTCTCAGCTTGAATGCTTCCAACAGCCTGACAAATTGGAAATGCACAGCTTGCTCTCAACAACCCACTACTATTTCAGTGGTAAAATACAACCCTCAGTTGGAATGCCTTCAAGAAGACACTGGAAGTTCAAAAATACCTTCTGTTTATAGAGTAGAAACTCTCTCCCGGCCCGAGTGTCCATCAAGCTCTCAACTGACTTTGGACACTCAGATTCAACATGGAGGTCAACAACAATGGTAAACTGAGGCATGCTGTCACCTTGTGATCCGGCTCAGCTTCGGCAGAGAGATGGGGCTCATTTGTGGACTCATTCGTGGATTTGACAACTATTTATTAAGGCCTCAACCACAGGGGCAGTGTTTAGGGCAGGAGCAGTGGCAAAAAAAGTGTCTTGATCTCCTTTCGATTTGTTCTTAGTCTAGTCCAGAGCCTGAGAGAAGTTCGCCAGTCCCTGCTTGCGTGTAACCAGGTGGGGGACACCGACAACAGGTCCAGGGAGAACCCAGCCGGGAGAAATGATGCTGGGGCAGGACAGAAGCAGTGTTTCTGACGTGACACGGTATTTAGTCTCTGCCTCTGTGAGGTGAACCCGTGCAGGTTTCAGAGGAAGACAGAAGGGGTTAGAGCCCCACTAAGTCAGGAAGCCACTTTCTGACTTGGGCAAGGTTTTTACCTCTTTGAGTCTCAGTTTCTTCCCTTGTCAAATAGGGAAAATACTTGCAGGGCTGGCTGAAGAAGCAAGCAAGTGAATGAAGGGTTCTGAAGTCTGGGCACCTGTGCCTGGCCCCAGCAGCTGCTCAATAAATGGGAGCGATTCATATTAAGAAGCAAGAGCCCAGCAGTAAGTGGAAGATGCTCGACACTCCAGGGCCACACCTGGAAAGGGGAAAGCGGGTCTCTATTGCTTCAGGCAGCCACAGACACAAGCAAGGCCGAGAACTGTCCCCGAAGAGCTGTGTCTGCTCAGCCTGTTTTGCCTCTCACTCTGGGTACCATTTCCCAGACCCTGTGCTCGCAGCAGCGGTGAACTGGCCTGGCAGCTCCCCTTGCCTGCGTCATGTCGTGCTGTCCCAGCAGGATGTGGGGAGGGTGGCAGAGTGGGGAGAAGAGGATATTGATGGAGGTGAAGGGGATCAAGGAAGATTTTGCAGGCCAGCTAGATTTTTGCGACCTATTGATTTTGAAAACCCATTTGCAGAGCTCATTTGGGGGCTCACCCAGGAGCCCTGTCCCTGATGTGGGGCCTGGAAAAATGAAGCAGAACACTGGTTAATTCTTTCTGTGGCTCTGGGAACCCCTGGCTCCTCCAGGTCTCTGGGAGACCTCTGCGGGGCAGCCAATTTCCTGCTGGTGTTCCAGAAACAACAGCAAGTGTGTGAACGACCTGGGGGGCAGCTGGGACAAATTGCTCGTAAGTTACACTTAATTCCGTTCCATCTGCGTTTTTCTCGCTACCTAAAATGTTTCTTAATATTAAGAGACGGAGAGGACAGTGGCGCTGACATGAACATCTTATCCCTCCCAAACGGGCGTCACTCACAGCACCCAGCGCCCTCAGCTTCTGGCCAGAACCGTGGGCCCACCTGGCCAGAGGTGCTGCAGTGCCCCCAAAATCTGAGCTGTGCTCTATGTACGGATGAGGCAAAGTCAAGTGAAAGGCAGCCCGAACCACAGGATCTATTCTGGGTTTTACCTGTAGACAAAACGTCAGTTATAACCTCTGATTTGCCAGCTTTAAAGGAGATAACTTTCGTTTTTCATTTAGGGTTGAACTGATCTCTGCCTCCAACTAGCTGCTTGATCCTAAGCAGAAAACTCCTCTTGGCGTCACCATCTGGGAACATTACCTACTTTATAGGATTGCCATGAGGTTTATTTTGTTGTCTCTAAGCTGCCTCACTATTAAAAGAACACTGAAAAGGACAGGAATGCTATCAGAGCATGATAAAGCACTTTTTTATCATTTAGAACTGGAGTTGGCAAACTGTGACCCATGGCCAAATCCAGCCTGCCGTCGGCTTTATGCCCGGCCTGTGAGCTAAGAATGGCTTTTATGTTCTTAAGTAGTTGAAAAGAAACAGTAAAAGAATAATATTTTGCGACATGTGAAAATTATATGAAATTCAGATTCCAGTGTCCACAGTTTTATTGGAACGCAGCCATTCACCGATTCCATGTTACCTCCTGCTGCTTCTGCTCTGCAACAGCAGAGCTGAGTATTTGCAACAGACACCGAATGGCTCACAAAGCCTAAAATATTTACTATCTGCTCCTTTATAGAAACTTTTGCTGATCCCTGAGTTGGAAAATTTATTGTCTACTTAGTAAAAGAACTCTTTTAGACTTATTTAGAATTTTAAATATATATATACCATATATCACTCTTTTGCATTCTTGAAGAAAAGGGAAATAGAAGTGAATAAACCGGCTAAAGTATTCCTAAAACATCTTCTCACTCAGTACCCTAAAAAGACTACCTCATCTAAAAGGAATGCCCCATCACCTTTTTAACCCAGTCATCACTGTCCATGTTCTCCCACACAATATTGTCCTCTGTGCCTGTGGGAGCCATGGCATTTCTATAAGTGGTGTACTTTAAAATTTTTTTAACTTTTTAAAATTAAAGTTTATCATTCATACATGACTGTCCATAAACAATAAGTGTATTAGTGTAAGTTGTGAACTTACAAAACAGACATGCACATCACCATACATCACCCCACCTTGCATTGTTGTGAAACAATTGTTACAAACTACGAAAGAGCACTGTCAAAACATTACTACTGGAAAGTGGCTGTGGCTCAATTGATAGGGCTCCCGTTTGCCATATGGGAGGCCCCGGGTTCGATTCCTGGGGCCTCCTGGTGAAGGCAGGCCGGCCCAGACGGCGCAGTGAGCTGGTGCAGCAAGATGTCCCAACAGAAGGAGACAAGGAGACACAGAAAAAATGCAAAGCAAGTGGACACAGTGTGGGAAGCGGGTGTGGCTCAATCGATAGAGCCCCCGTTTACCATATGGGAGGCCACGGGTTCACTTCCCAGGGCCTCCTTGTGAGGGCAGGCCGGCCCGCACGGCGCGGTGGGCTGATGCAGCAGGACCTCACAGCAAGGGGGAGATAAGCAGACACGGAAGAAACACACAGCGAATGGACACAGTAAAAGACAAGCAGCAAGGGGGGGATAAATAAATAAATCTTTAAAAAAAAAAGTGGACACAGTGAGCACAAGCAGCAAGGGGGGGACAAAAAAATAAAAAATAAATCTTTATAAAAAAACAAAACAAAAAAAACATTGCTACTAACTATAGCCAATATCTTACATTTGGTGTACTTCCCCCTGCCCCCAAAGTGGTGTAGCTTCTGTCAAGAGAGTGCTCCACTATTATCTCTGGGCCTTTTGTCCAAGCCCCTGACACAACTGCAAGTTTTGATGCTCATGCACAGGCAGTAACATCTACATCTGCTCCACGGCTGACAGCTAAGATAAAATGGCCCTGACTTTCTAAACGTTCAAAAGCAAATGTTGGGGAATCTTTGGTTCCGAGAGATACGAGGTCTGCACATTGCCTGGCATGGAGGAGAACTGGATACACTTGGGCTCCTTTCTCCCTGCCCTTGACCATTCTTGCCACGCCCATGCTTCTCATCGCAAAGTCAGAATCCATGAGATTCTTTGGTTACAAACAACAGAAACACGCTGACAGATGTCAGGCATTCTTTAGAAGGACCTGGAGGGGCTAAGAGAACTGAAGGGAAAGCTGAAGATTCGAGTCTTGGAAAAGACAGGAAGCTGGAGCCACTCTAGCCAGGATCTAAGCGGCATCTAAGTCAGGAGAACCGCTGACCGTCACCTCCGGGCTGATCCAGGTCAGCAAAGCAGCCTGGGGGAGGCAGCTGTGACTCAGGGCTACTGGGGAGGAGGGAAGAATGATGCCTCTTTGGAAACAATGGTCTCGATGGGGTTCCTTGGCCTCCCACTAAGGTGCTGAGTGGGGAGCCCTCGGACACTTGCAGAGCCATTTTTGTTTGCTCTTCCTGCAGCAGGGAGAAACGGCTCCTGGATTGAAACCACGACCGACCGCAAGTCAGGGCTGGCTGCCTCCCACATCTGTCCAGAGGAGGGTAGGAAACAACATGGACAAATTGACTTTGGCCACAAAAGTGATTCCTCGTCAGTAAATATAACCACCGTGCCCCCTGAATTACAGGGCTCCACGCAGGGCCCTCCAGGGAGCAAAGAATCCTTGGTCTGGAAGCAGCTCGTACCCTGGCAGAATGGCAAGATGCCCTGCACTTGCCCCAGGGTCCCTCCTCCTGCCCCCACCCCCCCGTGTTCCTAAGGCACTTTGTCCTTCCCCTGCTTTTCACATAGCACAGTTCCTGCTGACTGACCTGGCTCCTTTGCCGGACTGTGGGGCTTCTCTGAAGGAAGCAGCTGGGACAATTTCCATGTGTTGCTCTGGTAATTACGAGCTCAATAGGTGTTGGCTGGAAGTACGAGTGAGAGGAAGTGTTTGCTGTGTGGCAGAGCCAAGTTCAGGCATTGGGCCCTGGGGTTCAGAGAGGGAGCCTCTCCTGGAGGCTGGAGAACTCTGAGAAAGCTTCCCAGAGCAGGACTGGATCTGGGTTTCCAAGGAGTGTTGCAATTCGGAGAGGTAGAAAGTGGCCAGCCCGGCTGGAAGGACTTCATTCATCCAGCCAGCCAGCCAGCCATCCACCTGGTCATCAGGTCCCTAACTTGTGCTGGGCACTGCACATTTAGGGCCTGCAAGGGGGTCTGCATGTGAGGAGGGCCGGGAGCGATGGGCAGGGATCAGAGGCCTGCTTTTGGCAGGCCTTAGGAAATGCCGGAGAAAGTTCCCCGATTTAAGAAACAGAATCCTGTCCAAAGCTCCAGGTCTGTCTGGTTATCCTGGCCCTGGATTTTCTCAAGCTGGGACCTGCAGGATCCGGTCCCTCTGACCCTCCAGATGGCTCCTGTGAGAGGAGGGACGGTTCCCAGCTGCAGACCCGATTTGTGAGCCGAGACTAAGGAGTGTGTGGACACCCATGCCCGGTGCAGCCTCCAAGAAAGCACAGGCAGAGGACTGGCCCCGGAAGGAGAGTGTCCTGGGCGGGAAGTTGCTGGGAGGCCCGGCAGGCAGCCAGCCTGCTAGGTGGTACGAGGCAGCCGAGAGTTTCCGTGGAGACAGCCAAGTGTGGAAGCGGCCCTCAGAGCGACTCTCCAGCCTTTTGGGCAGCCAGGGAGCGAGCACGGTGCCAGGTGCAGCCCTTGCACAGTCACCCAGAGGGCCCTTGGCGTCAACGCACGGCCAGGGTGTGCAGGCCGTGGGTCAGCAACGACACCAGGACCCCAGGAGGAGCGAGGGCAGGAAGGCAACACTGGGGTTCTGGAGGGGAAAGTGGGAAAGCCCATCCACTGGGCCCAGGCAAGCCAGCGTCCAGCTCTCGCAGGCAGAGGGACAGAGGGCCACCTCCCTCCCGTCCACACCACTAGCTTTACGTGTGCCCCTGCTCCTTGTCAGGGAGCACAGATGTTAACCAATCTTCGCCAGACCTTCCAGGGGAAAACTTATTTTCAAGGGAAAAATTATTTTATGGTATGAAATGCTACATCCATTGCTCCAAATCAATCGAGAAGTGACTCCTCCCCAACATAGTACCATTAAAACTTTCGTCCCCCATCTGCCTGCACCGAGAACAGCATGTTCATTCAGGTTCTTCTGTGTAAGTCACAGGCAACCTGAGCTCGGGAGAGCCAAGGCCACCCATGTGCAGCATCTTGGTCCTAGGAAGCCCCAAAGAGCCAAACTCAGCCGAGGAACTGGGGGAGAAGGGGGAGGTGGGCTTTCCAAATCGAACTGCCACATGAAATGTCCCCTAAACTTACCCCTTTTCTGATTCCTCAACTCTGTTAGCTCAATACAATTTCCCAAATATTCTTTGAGCACACACTATGTGCCCAGCAGTGTTCTGGGCTTGGGGAATTATCCGTGAGCAAAAGAGATAAACATCCCTGTCATTATGGAACTTTACAGAAGGGGGAGGGACAGAAAATAAACAATAAGAATATTAAGTAAGTAAATTGTATAACATGTTAAAAGATGATAAATACTATGGAGGGAAAAAGTAAAGCCAGGATGAGGGGTCCTAGGGACAAGGGGGATAAAGAGGGCAGGCCAGTAGAGCACATGGAAATGCTCACAACTTGAACTGAGCAAGCGTAGTTGACCAAGGGATCTTGCCTGGGTCTAAGAGTGCTATTGAAAATATGATCTCTATGCTCAAGAGCTTTCCTTCTAACAGAGAAGATATACAGATAACTAGAATCCCAGAAGCCAGCGCTCAGGCAAAGAGGAGCCCATGGTGGTGTTACTTGAGCCCAGAGATGGGGCCCAGAAGAGTCCTCTTCTTCCTCTAACTCAGCAAGTCCTTTTCTTACTCCTCTCTTATGGCAAAAACCTTGTCATTTAAGAATGGATATTTGGGGAAGCGGGTGTGGCTCAGTGGATAGAGCCCCCGTTTACCACATGGGAGGCCCGGGTTCCCGTTCCGAGGCCTCCTTGTGAGGGCACGCCGGCCTGAGCGGTGCGGTGGGTTGATGCAGCAACCTCACGGCAGGAAGCGGGTGTGGCGCAATGGATAGAGCACCCGTTTACCATATGAGAGGCCCCGGGTTCACTTCCTGGCGCCTCCTTGTGAGGGCAGGCCGGCTCTCGTGGCGCCGTGGGCTGATGCGGCAAGACCTCACAGCAAGGGGGAGATAAGCAGACACAGAGAAGACACGCAGCGAATGGACACAGCAGCACAAGCAGCAAGGGGGGGATAAATAAATAAAATAAATAAATCTTTAAAAA
>JAQZBX010082986.1:0-13451 GCA_029593785.1 Cabassous unicinctus
TTGATTGCCAGGATTTAAAGGAGTATGAGGTAGCAAAGTATATTTTTCCAGCCATATAGTCTACCTCCCAGGGCTTCTCTAATGCATGTGCATGGAGACCTGGGGCTCAGGAGATAGCCTGAGTGACCCATCTTTACATTTGGTTATGTAGAATATATATTTCCCACAAAGGAGAGTATGATTGGGTCAGTGCTCGACAATGCAATGTGGAATGTTCCTGCTGAACAAAGCTTCGTGCCCCACACAGCCTCAGAGGCTTGGAGTTGCTCATTTCAGTTATTGTTTGGGCACCATCTCTGATCCAATGAGAGGTGGTCAGAGACATGAGTTGGTTTTTCCAATTCTCTGGCAACTCTTGGAGGAAAGATCCTCATGGGAATGTTTTTTTCTCACAAGAGGCTAAGGGCAGGGCAGGCTTTTGAAGGTTCTTGGAGGCCTCTTGACTTCTCCACATGTTCCTTTGTTGACTAGGAGGCAAGAGGAAGGTTTTAATACCTGAACTTTTCTTTCCACTATGCTGAATGTTCACTTTCTCCCTCACTTCTCAGCTTCAACATTGGCTGTACATGATTGACCATAAAATTCTCTTCATTGAACTATTTTATTTACATTTTTCCATTCAGAATTTTGGTTCCACTAATTTTAGTTTTAAAAACATATACACTCACATGTATGTTTGTATGTGTGTATGTTGGGCATTGAATCATGTCCCCCACAAAAGATATGTTCAGGTCCTGATACCTGGTCCTGTGGGTGTAGACCCATTGTAAACAGGATCTCTTGAAGTTAGGGTGTGGTCTAGCTGAATCAGGTTGGGCTTTAATCTGGATTACTGGAGTCCCTTATAAGTAGAATGAAATTCAGACACAAAGAAAGAGAATCCACAGGGAGCAGTGAGAACTGGAAGTTAGTAGGACCCAGAAGAGAAAGGAGAAGATGTTGTCATGTGTATGGCCATGTGACAAAAACCCAAAGAACATCCAAAACTGCTGGCCAGCCAAAAGATACAGATGTGGTGAGGAAGCAAGCAATAAATGACTGTTATTAAGTCAACCCATTATATGGTATTTGTTTTAGGAGCTAGGAAACTAAAACAATGTGTATTAATTTTTGCAAGCCTTCTAGTCAACTGAAAACAGGATTTTGCCTCTCAAAATCTATTTTGAGAAGACAAAAGAGCAGATCAGTAGAGGCTGTGGCATAGATAAGCGGTAGGTAATGTACATTCCTGTTTTGCTGTAGGTAATGTACATTCATTTCGCATCAGAGGTTGAAGATTGGAAAGTAAGCAAGTTAGAATGTCCTCATTATAGGGATAATCTAAAACCCTCACTTGATTACTTAAAAAGATCAGAACAAACCATTTATAAATTTGGTAGCCATTGGAGGTAAGGAATTACTTGCAACAAAGCCCAGCTGCCATCTATTGCCATGGGTTGAGAACTCCAGCTCTGAGACCATTGCTTATGGCTCTTTATTCTCTGTCTTAGCTGATGGCACCACAGATCCAGGGAATCACTCCTGAGTGCCGACCTCAGCTTTCCCAACTCTGTCCCTCTTCACATCCAACCATTACACCTGTGGATTTTATCTCCTAAGTTGTTCTTTTTTCTTTTAACTGTACTTTATGAAGATATACATGCAGGAAAATGCACCAATCTTAAGTTTACAGCCTTATGACTTTTCACATGTATGTATACCAGCAAGATCCAGATAGAGAACATTTTTATTACTGTAGAAAGTTCCCTCATGCTCCTTTCTAGTCAATACTCCCTTGCTTCCAGCGCCCTCCTCCCCCTGAGGTAATCACTACCATGATGTCTGTCACCATAGTTTAGTTTGGACTGTTCTAGAACTTCATTTAAATGGATTCAAACCTATGTACTCTTCTTTGTCTGGTTTCTTTTGCTCAACATAATTTTTTATTTCTTTTTATTAAAGCAGTTGTAGGTTAACAGGAAAATCATGCAGAAAGTACAGTTCCCTTATACCACCCCACACATAATTTCCCTATTATTAACATTTTGCATTAGTGTGGTACATTTGTTACAACTGATGAAACAATATTATTATTATTATACTTTTAACTATAGTTCATAGTTTACTTTAGGATTCACCTGTGTTATACAGTTCTATGGATTTTTAAATTTTTTTATTCTGGTAATATATACACAGTCTAACATTTCCCATTTTATCCACTTTCAATTATACAATTCAGTGATGTTAATTACATTCACAGTATTGTGCTGCCATCACCGCCATCCACTACTAAAGCTTTTCCATCACGCCAAATAGAACCTCTGTAACCATCAGGCATTAAGTCCCCATTCCCCACCCGTACCCATCCCTGGTATGGTACTAGGCCAGCTTGCATTGTTACCATTCTAAGGAATTAGTTAAAAAGTTTAAAGGCCATTGAAACTTATTAAAAACAAAAGCATTAATGTTAGAAAAGATCTTCAATCTCTGCCACCTCACCGCCTCCACCCCCACACTATGGTGGGTTCAATTGTGGCTCCCAAGTGGGGTTGAATGGTGGCTCTCAAAATGATATGTCTGCGTCCAAACTCCCAGAAATGGTGAGTGTGACTTTATTGGGGGTGGGGGGCGGGGGGGGGGAGGAAGGCGTCTTTGCAGATGCAATTAAATACAGGGTTTTGAGATGAGCTCATCCTGGAGTGTCTGGGTGGGCTCAATGACAAGTGTCCTTATAGTAGAGGAGAAGGTCATGTGAAGACGGAGGGAGAGATTGGAGTTACACAGCCACAAGCCAAGGAACATCTGGAGCCACCAGAAGTTGAAGAGGCAAGGAAGGAGTCTTTCCGGGATCCTGTGGAAGGAGTGCAGCTGACGCCTTGATTTCGGACTTCTGGCCCCCAGAACTGTGAGGGAACACATTACTGTTTTTTAAAGCCACCAGTTGGTGGTAACTTGTTAAGGCAGCCCTAGTAAACTACAACACCTAACCCCATCCCCACCCTCCCCACAAACAAGCGGATCTGTTTCCATGGGGGACTTCTACTAGAGCGAGGTTCTCAACCCTGCAGGGTAAGGGGGTACATTTCAAAATGTGTGGGTATTGTTTGGGCTGTTAAATAACTGACCCACAATTCAGGGAGGCTAAAGATCTTACAATGTGTAGGACAGTCCAAACAAGAACTTTCCTGCCCAACAAGTCAAATGCACCCCTATTAGGAAACAGCTCCTCCTCTCAGTCCCCCTGCCTCCCCACCTCAGGGAAGGAGTGACTTCTCTGGTGGCAGCTTTAGGAGAAGGAGTGAGCAGAGCAGCTCAGCACCTGGCAGGATCTGTTCTCTTTGTGATCTGCCTTCTTGTGGAGAAGGAGGTGGAAGGCTGTCCAGGCAGGCTCTGCCCTGTTGGAAAGACCTGGAATCCACCTATACCAGCACCTGGGTGGGAAAACCTGTCCAATTCCAGTGGAGCGTTAGCAAGCCCTTTGTTCTGAAGTTATGGTCTCCACTCATTTTTATTGGTAATAGAGATAATATTTTTATCTCCATTCATCTTTTTTTTAAAGATTTATTTATTTTATTTATTTATCCCCCCCTTGCTGCTTGTGCTTTTGTGTCCATTCGCTGTGTGTCTTCTCCGTATCTGCTTATCTCCTCCTTGCTGCGAGGTCCTGCTGCATCAGCCCACGGCGCCGCGCGAGCCGGCCTGCCCTCGGTAAACGGGTGTGCTATCCATTGTGCCACACCCGCTTCCTGCCATGAGGTTGCTGCATCAGCCCACCGCACCGCTCAGGCCGGTGTGCCCTCACAAGAAGACCTCGGGACGCGAACCCGGGCCTCCCATATGGTAAACGGGGGCTCTATCCACTGAGCCACACCCGCTTCCCTCTCCATTCATCTTTGTCCTATGTTTTATTTCTCGATTGTTTCGATATGGAAAGGGAATAGAGGAATGCTATTTATTGACCCCACATTTAAAAAAAAAAGTTTTATTGAAACTAAAGAAAAAAAAAGTTACTATGTTAAAGTTTAATAATATTTAGTTTTTCCAGCGATTTTTTTTTTTTTATCTTTTCATGTGTTTATTGGTATTTGTATACTTTTTTGGAGAAAGGTCTAATTAGATCATTTGCCTATTTTTTTTTACTTTATTTTGTACACTTAATAATTGAAAATATAAACAATTAAACACTAAAAAGTAAACACAGATGAATAAATATATACATTTCTCAATTAAATGTACTGGATACATATAAAATTTTTTTGAATCAAACAATATGTTACACAATATATTTGGTTCATAGTAATGCATTCATACAGTATTTTCCTTTTGTGTCTGGCTTGCTTCCCTCAACATAATGTCCTCCAGGTTCATCCATGTTGTCATATGCTTTACGACTTCATTTCTTCTTACAGCTGCATAATATTCCATCGTGTGAATAGACCACAGATTGTTTATCCATTTGTCTGTTGATGGACACCTGGGTTGTTTCCAACTTTTGGCAATGGTGAATAATGTTGCTATGAACATCGGTGTGCAGATGTCTGTTTGTGTCACTGCTCTCAGTTCTTCTGGGTATATACACAGTAGTGGTATTTCAGGGTCACGTGGCAAGTCTATATTCAACTTCTTTAGTAACTGCCAGACAGTCCTCCATAGTGGCTGTACCATTCTGCATTCCCACCAACAGTGAAGAAGTGTTCCTATCTCTCCACATCCTCTCCAACACTTGTAGTTCGCTGTCTTTTTAATAGTGGCCATTCTGATAGGTATGAAATGATATCTCATTGTAGTTTGATTTGCATTTCCCTAATCATGAGTGATGTTGAGCTTTTCTTCATGTATTTTTTTGCCATTTCTGTTTCTTCTTTGGACAAATGTCTATTCAAGTCTTTTGCTCATTTTTTAATTGGGTTGTTTGTCTTTTTATTGTTGAGTTGTAACATCTCTTTATATATCCTAGATATTAAACCCTTATCGGATATGTGATTTCCAAATATTTTTTCCCATTGAGTTGGCTGCCCTTTCACCCTTTTGACAAAGTCCTGTGAGGTGCAAAAGTGTTTAATTTTGAGGAGGTCCCATTTATTTATTTTTTCTTTTGTTGCATGTGCTTTGGGTGTAAGGTCCAAGAAACCACCACCTACGACAAGGTCTTGAAGATGTTTCCCTACATTTTCTTCTAGTAGTTTTATGGTCCTGGCTTTTATATTTAGATCTTTGATCCATTTTGAGTTGATTCTTGTATAGGGGGTGAGATAGGGGTCCTCTTTCACTCTTTTGATTATAGATATCCTGTTCTCCCAACACCATTTGTTGAAGAGACTGTTTTTTCCCATTAGTGTGGGCTTGGTAGGTTTGTCAAAAACCAGTTGACTGTATAGGTGAGGGTGTATTTCTGGGTTCTCAATTATATTCCACTGATCGATGTGTCTGTATTTATGCCAGTACCATGTCCAGTGATTTTAAAGAAAAAATGTCCAACACTAGGAATGATTTATGTCATTCATATGAATTTCAGGATATTGAAATGATTTTTCTTTTAATTATGCCTACCTTAGCTACAAAACAGTTTGAGACTGCTTTAAAAAGATTTTCTTTCTTACTTAAAAGTATAATGGGATGTCATTAACATGGTGACCTAAGACATCCCCTGAAAGATCCTCCCCAGAGATTTAGCAAATAAAAGGACGAATTTCACTTGCTTAGAACTCTAGAGAACAGTAGAGACTGGAGGACTCTACAAATGATGAATCGAAGGAAAAGAAAAACATCAGGTAGGAAACTTTCATTCCTTACCTGTTGGTCCACTTCCTTCCCTCTCACTTGGTCCCACATTGGAAGTTGCTCAGAGGCATCTGAATATTAATGGATTAAAATTGGCAAACCTCTTGTTAGACTGACAACGAATAAAAGAGAGACGACACAAGTAAATAAAACCAGAAATGAGAGGGGGGACATTACCATTAACGTCACAGAAAGAAAAAAAGATCACAAGAGGATAAATATGAACAACTTTATGCCAACAATTTAGACAATCTAAATGAAGTGGACGAATTCCTAGAAACACACAAACAACCGATACTGATTCTAGAAGACATAAAAGATCTCAACAAACCAATTACAAGCAAAGAGGTTGAATCAGTCATCAAAAACCTCCCAACAAAGAAAAGCCCAGGACCAGATGGTTTCACAAGTGAATTCTACCAATCATTCCAATAAGAATTAATACCAATCCTGCTCAAACTCTTCCAAATAATTGAAGAAATAAGACTCCCATATCTATGGCCAATTGATTTTTGACAAGGCTTCTAAGGCCATACACTTGGGAAAGAGTAGTCTCTTCCACAAGAAGAGATGTTAGAAGAATGCTGGAAGATGCTAGAAGATGCTAGAAGAGATGCTAGAAGAATGAAAAAGAATGAAAGAACACCCCTATCTCAAACTATATACAAAAATTAACTCAAAATGAATTAAAGGCTAGGGAGCAGATGTAGCGCAGTGGTTAAATGCCTGCTTCCCATGTACAAGGTCCTGGGTTCAATTCCTGGTACCTCCTTAAAAAAAATGAATCAAAGACCTAAATATAACAACTAGGACTATAAAATTCCTAGAAGAAAATGTAGGATAGCATCTTCAGGATCTGGTGTTCATCAATGGTTTCTTAGACTTTATACTCAAAGCACAAGAAACAAAAGAAAACATAGATATATGGGACCTCCTAAAAATTAACCTTTTGTGCATCAAAAGACTTTTGTCATGAAACTGAAAAGACAACCATTTCAATGGGAGAAAATATTTAGAAGCTACATATCCAATAAAAGTTTAATATCTGGAATATATAAAGAAATCCTGCAAGTAAACATTAAAAAGACAAACAACCCAATTAAAAAATGGGCAAAAGATTTTAACAGACATCTTTCCAAAGAGGATATACAAAGGGCTAAAAAGCACATGAGAAGAAGCTCAACATCACTATTAGGGAAATGCAAATCTAAACTACAATGAGATATTTCACACCCACAAGAATGGCTACTATTAAAAACAAAACAAAGCAAAACAAAAAACTACAAGTGTTGGAGAGGATGTGGAGAAATATGAATACTCATTCATTGCTGGTGGGAATGTAAAATGGTGCAGTTGCTGTGGAAGGCAGTTTGGCAGTTCCTCAGGAAGCTAAATATAGAATTACCATAAGACCTGGAAATCGTGCTACTGGGTATATACCTAGAAGAATTGAAAGCAGGGACTCACACAGATATTTGCACACTTATGGTCATAGCATCATTATTCACAATTGACCAAAGATGGAAGCAACCCAAGTGTCCATCAACCAATGAATGGGTAAACAGAATGTGGTATATACATGCAATGGAATATTATTCAGCCATAAAAAGGAATGAAATCCTGATGCATGCGACAACATGGATGAACCTTGAGGACATTATGCTGAGTGAAATAAGCCATATACAAAAGGATAAATATTATATGATCTCACTGATATGAACTAATTATAATAAGCAAATTCATAGAGTTAGAGTCTAGAATATAAGTTGCCAGGGGATAGATTGGGGTTAGAGAATGGGGAGTTGATGCCTAATTTGTATAGAATTTCTATTTAGGTTGATGGTAGAGTTTTGGAAATGGATGGTGGTGTAAGTGTAATTAACAGCACTGAATTACACAGGGGAATGTCATTAAAAGGGGGAAATTTAGGTCTTATATGTTACTAGCATAAAAATTAAAAGATAAAACATAGGACTGTATAACATGATGAATCCTATTGTAGATTATGGACTATAGTTAATAGTGCAAGTATAAGAATGTTCTTTCATGAATTATAACAAATGTATGACACTAATACAAGGTGTAAATAATAGGGTGGTGTATGGAAAAAACACACCTATTGTAAACTATGAATGATAATTAATATTACTGTTTTAACAATCTTTCATCAATTGTAACAAAGGAAACTACTGTTAAAAAAAAAATAGTACAATTACAAAAGAGTGCTGTCATCAATTGTAACATATGTTCCAATGCAAGGTGATGGTGGTGGGGTGGTACATGGGAATCCTGTATTTTATGCATGATTGTTCTGTAAACCTATACCTTCTCTAATAAATTCTTTCAAAAAGTAAAATGGAGTGGGGAAAATAACGTTCTAGTAATAAAATTAAACCAGATAAGTGTCTAATAATAAAATAAAGCCAGCGGTGTGTTAGTACACTGAAATGTATGCTTTTAGCTCTTGTACAAGTACTAAACATAGGCAGCAGATTAAGTGTGAAACTTCCAGATGGCTAAAACAAAAAGGAAAGCAATTAGTTTCAAGAGTTTCTTTGCCCATTGCATATAAGATCATTCATGGACACACGAGTGGGAACTAATATATACATCAGTTGCTCAGGAGAAAATCAGAATTACTGGCACTACTGTCTGAGATAACTTTCCAGGCATCCAGGGAGTCCCCCAAAAGAGATCTCCAACAACATCCCTAAAGAAACTATTATAGCAAGTTACTTTCAGCTGTTTCTGATGGTTTCCTACAACACAAGCCATGAGGATTATGCCAAAGCATAGTATGATAAAAGGACTCCGTCAGGGACCCAAACAATCCTAGCTAAACTGCCCTCTGGTGGTCTGTCTTGAAGTCCAAATTTACAAGCTCAAATGCTTCACCATTTATACAGATGTTTGAATAGCAGCTATATTCTCATGTATATAAGTGCTCAAATTCTAAACTGCCAATACCCCATCATCCATTCTAATAAAATAAGGCAAGAACATAAATCATTATAAATCTTGGAGGTTTTTTTTTTTGTTTTGTTTTTTTCATTTAAAACTACTGGAAAAATCTAAAAGCTTTTTAGCTTTGTATTACACTGCTTGAGTTTTGGTGTTTTTTGTTTGCTTTGTTTTGTTTTTGTGATAGAAGCAATTTATTTCCTCTATTTCTTCTTGGTAGTTTAAATCCCTAATCTTCAAAGTATGAACTCATCCCATGGGATATGGAAACATTCCACTAGGCTGAGGCAATAAATCACAATAAGTTCCATTTATATATATACTTTTTTTTTTTGAGAGAGAGAAGGGGAGCGAGAGAGATGGAAATAAAGAGAAAGAGAAGAGGGGAGGGATGGGGAACAGAGGAGAGGAGAGGAGGCAGGAAGGGCCAAAGCTTTCCCCTCACTCAGTGCCTTATGGCACGTCAGTATGGGAGGCACTCTGAGAGAGTTCCACAAGCAAAGTTGAAAGTGGTACCCTCTTTTTATTCATCTGCTGCACAGGACATCTCTCTTTCTCTCTCTTTTTTTTGGAAGTACCAGGGATTAAACCCAGGACTTCAGCCACAGAGCTACACCTGCTCCCCTGGATTGGACACCTCTTGTGCACCTTGGCCCACTCAGGTGTAAGGAGCCAGCTCCAGTGGCTGCTGTGGTCACTAGCATGGTGCTGGTACTGGCTTGGTGCTCCCTGCCCACCTCTCGCTTCCCGCTCTGGGACTTGTGAACCCCCAATGAACAGTCTAGAAGAGTAGGGGCGTTTACGTCCATGAAGACACTCTTGCCCAATGGGGGACAATGTTTCTCTTTTGTCCCCCAGGTGCACAGCTCTGAAATGAATTCCATAAGGCTGGTGCCAAAAGGTCCCGGCAAAATGGAGCACCAACTTCCCTGAGCCAGGAGGGGCAACTTGATAACAGATTCATGCATTTGTTTTCCTTCCTTCCCTATTTCACTCCCCTCCTGCTTTACAATTTCCTAGTATCACATTCCCAAAGTACAAGACTTTGTACCAGCCTCTGTTCTTAGAGAAACCCAGGCTAAGACATCTGCTTTCAGTATATTTCACTGTGTTCCCACTCATGTGGATTTATAGCTTTTATCCTTCAGTTTTAGTAAAACAGACCTTCACACAATGAATAACGGGCTTAAAAAGGTTCCTGCAGTGAAGCGCCTAATTCAAGAAAATACCAAGAAATCAAGCCCAAGAGGACAACAGGAAAATGACAAAGCTGACTCTTCTCTTACTCCCAGGATGAAATCATCAGCTAAAGAGAATAAAACACTTTTTGTACCCTTAGTAATAAATTTAAATAAATAAATTTTAGTATTTTTTATATTTATCTCATTTTAGGTATATATTTTATAAAGTACATAATATGAGTAGAGTATGTATAATTTAACAATAAATGTATGTAGTGGGGTGTGTATAGGTATATGGAAATCCCCTACATTTTCTTTTTTTAAAATTTATTTTATTTTTATTTATCCCCCCTGCTGCTTGCGCTCGCTGTCTGCTTCTCTGTGTCCATTCACTGCACATTCTTCTGTGTCTGCTTGCCTTCTCTTCCCGTCTTCTCTTTAGGAGGCACCAGGAACTGATCCTAGGACCTTCTGATGTGGGAGAGAAGCACTCAATCGCTTGAGCCACCTCATCTCCCTGGTTTGTTGTGTCTCTCATTGTCTTTTTCCTCTCTGTCTCTTTTTTGTTGCATCATCTTGTTGCATCAGCTCTCTGCATAGGCCCACTTTTGCCTTCACCAGGAGGCCCTGGGAATCGAACCCGGGACCTCCCATATGGTAGATGGTAGCCCAAACGCTTGAACCACACATCCACTTCCCATCCCCTATATTTTTTATTTAACTTTTATGTAATCTAAAACTTCTTTAAAAATAAAGAAAAAATGAATGTACATATAGTGGGACCATGAGCACAAAATTTTTTACTGGTAGGATGATAGATCAAAAAAGTTTAGAGAACACTTGGTCTAAATCCTTTCAAATGAGTTTATCTTTTGAGATTCCTTATCAGCTTTGGGGGTGGAAGTGGGGGTAAGCAGAACAGAGTTGTCCCTAAAAGTTTCCCCCAATAACCCACAATGACAATCAGAACAGATTCATTGATATCAAGACAAACAATTTACCTTATTTTTTCAAATCTGGGAAAAGGCTTATTTTTCTAAGTAAATTTAAGCACAAATATGTGTAACATTCCTCCATCTTAACTCCTTTAAAAAAATACTGAAGAAAGATGTACTGTCCCAGGAATTTCTTGATGAATTTTATTCACAAGATTCTACATTCCAAATGAAGATTGTTGGGATCAAATGCTTGTTTTAAGACACAATCCCACAGTTTTTAATGATTTCTGCTATTGCTTTGATCCAGTGTCCTGAATAATTCGAAGTTGTTACCACATGGAAACTGTATTAGCCTGGCTACATCTGAGCTAAAGAATTAGGTATGAAGGGATTCATGCCAAGGCCACAATTAATAAAGAAGTCATTTTCAGCAAGCTATAAAAAAAAAATTGCTGCCTAGATTCTCAAAAGCTAAAGCTTCTTGCCATTGCATTTTTCAACCTTCATTCATTCAATCATCTCCATGATTTTTGCTAACTACTATTTGTTTTTCAATCATCTCCATGGTTTTTGCTAACTACTATTTGTTTTATTGTCTCTCATTCTCACTATTTTAGCTTTAATAAATGCATTTGAAAAAGAAATTTTGTACATTGCTTCCATAAATGCAAAATAGTATCACTGATTATAAATTGAATCATAAAAATTAGAATATTACAACTAAATTTAAAAATATTTATCCATTTACTTAACATTACCTTTGGTAAATGGAAAGGGAAAATAATAAAGCCTTTGGACACAAAAAGAGAAGACTGTCTCCATGACTTGGGGATAGGAAAAAATTTCTTAGGCCACAGAAAGTAAAATCCCACAAGAAAAATGAGATAAATTGGACTTCCTTGAAATTAAAAACTTTCATGAAAAGACACAATTAAGATAATGAATAAGCAAGTTTCAGACCAGAGAAAATATTTGCAAATCATATACCTGACAAAGGACTTCTATCCAGTATATATAAAGAGTAACTACAATTAAATAATAAAAAGACAAACCAATTTAAAAGGGACAAAATGGACACTTTATAAAAGAATATATTAGAATAACCAATAAATACATGGAAACATTGAATGGTTTTTTCATTCTACAAAAATTTACTGAATATTAAACATGTGCCAGTCTGTATCCTGGATGCTGGGGATAGAGATGAACGAGACACCAGAAATGCTCCTGAGGGCCTCACTGTTGGTGGGACAGGCAATTAAACAGACTCCTGCAGTACAGTGTGATGAGCACTGTTACAGAAGTAAACTGGGAGTGGATGTGGCTTAAGGGGTTGAGCGCCCACCTCCCACATGGGAGGTCCCGGGTTTGGTTCCTGGTGCCTCCTAATAAAACAAAAGGACAAACAACAAGTAAAACAAATGAAAAAAATCAACTTGGGGAAGTTGATGTGACTCAGTGGTTGAGTGCTGGCTTTCCATATAACGAGGTCCTGGTTTCAATCCCTGATCCCTGGTACCTAAAAAAGAAAAAAGGAAGTAAACTACTGTATAGCTTTCCATAAACACACACTATATACACAAATACATGTATATGTATATATGTAATATATTCACAGATTTAAATATACATTTATATTTATACACTCCAGGTGTAGGAGTCCTTGTCCCTTCCTTAACTGAATATCTTAACTTAATACAAAGAATGGCGTGCTAAATAATGTAAGGAATTGAAATATTCATATATTTATATGATTCCATTTATATGAAGCTTAAGAAGAAGCAAAATAAGCTATGGTGATAGAACCAAGAATTGTGGTTAGCTTTAGCAGGATTTTGACTAGGAAGGAGGTCAAAGGAAAATTCTTTGGTGTTAAAATATTATTTATATCTTGATTAAAGTGGTTCCACTACACTTGATATTTGTGTTTGGTATAGGTAAGTTATATCTCAATAAAAAATGTAAAGGATGAATTAAACATGCTCCTACCATCATGATTATTATAATCTAGTTGAAAAGGTAAGTTATGTTAAAACAAAGTACAACAGAATGCAAGATATATTAAAAGTGATTGTTTGAGGGGACGGTATAACAATGGGGTTGGGAGCACAGACTTGCACACAGATGGTCTTGGATTTGAAATGAGCTCCACATTCACCAGCTGCATGAACTTGGACCGAGTTATTCACATCCGTGAGCCTTGCTTCCTTGCTCTGTAAAATGTGTGTCATGGTACTTGCCTCCAAGGATTGTTGTAAGAAGTCGATGAAATCCTTTTGTAGGGAAGCGGGTGTGGCTCAGTGGATAGAGCCCCCGTTTACCATATGGGAGGCCCGGGTTCGCGTCCCGAGGCCTCCTTGTGAGGGCACGCAGGCCTGAGCTGTGCGGTGGGCTGATGCAGCAACCTCACGGCAGGAAGCGGGTGTGGCGCAATGGATAGAGCACCCGTTTACCATATGAGAGGCACCGGGTTCGCTTCCCGGCGCCTCCTTGTGAGGGCAGGCCGGCTCGCGCGGCGACGTGGGCTGATGTGGCAAGACCTCACAGCAAGGGGGAGATAAGCAGACACAGAGAAGACATGCAGCGAATGGACACAGCAGCACAAGCAGCA
>JAQZBX010082987.1:0-13452 GCA_029593785.1 Cabassous unicinctus
TAGGGAAGGTAGCATGATGCTGGCTCTGGGCCAGAAGGAAGAATTGGAGCAGCTAATATCCATCACAGTTCTCACTTCTTGAGTGCCTGCTCTGTGTCCAGAGCTGTTCTGGGCACTTTGCATTTACAGTCTCATTTGCTGTGATAATGAACCTTTGAGGTAAGTGCTAGATGATCCCCATCTTACACACGAGCCTTAGAGAACTCAAGGTAACTTGCGCGTGGTTGCGTAACCCAGGGCTTACCCAGGTCTGGGTGATCCTGGGACCCACAGTCTCACTGCTGTATCACATGACTTTCCATGACCTCCAGGTCTCAGAGAAATGGAGTGGTTGAACCCAGAGGGGTGAAGGATATCTAGTCATCTGGAACCACTGTATCCTAGCTCCCAGGGAAGCTCAGTTTCCCTCCCCAGTGCACGTGCACAGAAAGGAGTCATGGCATCTGGGGCTCAGTGGTGTTTGCTGTGCTGGCCCTGTTCACTGGAGCTCAGCCAGTTCATATAGGAGAGCTATGCAGAAATCCATGGCCTTTGTACCAGTTGGCATTGGGATTTTATTTTATTTTATTTTTACATTTTAATGAAATGGAGAACAAGCTGTACAGCACCCATAGCTCCAAAAACATAGGCAAGGAAGCACAAACAAGGAGTGCAGTGGAGTGAAAAGACTGGTCTGGAGCAAGGAGTGTTTGACCAGGGGCTGGGGCCTGGGAGGAATGGCCCGTGGCTCCTCTCTCCCTTGCTGGTCTCCCACTCCAAATGCTCAGGGATCTTGGAAGGCTGAATGGCCACCTGTCAAGAATGTTCCAATAAATGGAAAACCTTGCATGAGGTGGAAGGTTAGATCAGGGGTGCTAAGAGAACATACAACTCCAAGATACGCTGCATGTCCACATATTGCCATGCCCGGATGATGAACCAGCCGTGGCTGCAGGTCCAGTCCTGGGATATAGAGATAAATGTATGGGGGCTGCCCTCAAGGAGTTCACAGCCTCATTCCTATATCCTTAGCACCTCCCTGGTGGTTCTGCCTCCACATTTAGTCACGATCACTTCCTTCAGGCAGGCAGGCTCAGAGATTAATTGCCTACTATGTAAGAGACTTTGTAGTAGGTGCTGGGAATAAAGCCGAATGAGACAGAGTCCCTGCCATCAGGAAACTCATATTCTAGGTGGGGAGAGAGCCAATAAACAAGGAAGCAAGTATGCAAATCAGAAAATTTGAGGTCCTGATAAAGGCTGTGAAGAAGATAAAGTGTGAAGAAGCGAGTGCCTGGGCTGGGTGATGGGGAAGGTGCTCTGAGAATGGGATGCTTGTACTGAAACCTATGTAGACAGGAGGGAAGAGCAGCTTAAGCAGAAGGACAAGTAAGAGCGAATTCTCCATGATGGGATTGAACCGGTTAGCTTGGGTGTTAATAAACAGGAGGGAGAATGAGGAGAGTTGAAGTCAGAGAGGAAGGGGGGGGCCTTGCAAAGGGTCTTAGGAGGACATGCAAAGAGCCACAGTGGGAAGCCACTGGAGGGCTGTGAGTGGGAGAATGATGAGAGCTGGCTGTGCTGCAGAAAGTCCACCCTGGCTGCTGTGTGGAGCCAAGGAGACCTGACTGGAGAATCCATTGACTTGTCTAGGTCATGGCCACAGTGAGAGAGGACAGTGGATGGATTCAGGGGGTCCCCTTCCCATTCACTTTGGGAGGAGAACCAAAAGGGCTTCCTGATGAATTGGTTGTGGTTGAGGGAAAGAGAAGAATCAAGATTTACTCATGGGTTTTTAGCAACTGGGTGGAGAGTATATTTTTATTATTATTATTAGAGAAGTTGTAGGTTTATAGAAAAATCATGTAGAAAATACAGAAAAATCACACCCCTCCCCACATCATCAACACCTTGATTTGGTGTGATAAATTTGGTACAATTGATGAAGGAACATTATTATAACTATATATTAATTACAGACCATGGTTTACATTACGGTTCACTGTGTTGTACAGTCCTATGTGGTTTTTGTTTTTTTTTTTTTATTCTAGTAACATATATACAATCTTTTAACTATGTTCAAATATGTAATTCAGTGCTGTTTATTTTTCACAATATTTTGCTACCCTTACCATCATCCATTACCAAAACTTTTCCATCATGAAATAGAAACTCTGTACAATTTAAGCATTAATTCCCCACTCCCTACCCCAACCCCAGGCCCTGGTAACCTATATTCTAGTTTCTGACTCTGTGAACTTGCTTATTCTAATTATTTCATATCAGTGAGATCATACAATATTCGTCCTTTTGTGTCTGGCTTATTTCACTCAACATGATGTCTTCAAGGTTCATCCTTGCTGTTGAATGTATCAGGGCTCCATTCTTTTTAACAGCTGAATAATATTCCACTGCATGTATATACCACATTTTGTTTATCCACTCATCTATTAATGGACACTTGGGTGTTTCCACCTTTTGTCAGTTATGAATAATGCCGCTATGAACATTGGTATGCAAATATCTTAGATGGTATCTAGTTTCCTAGAAATGCTGTTGCAAAGGACCATAAACTCGGTGGCTTAAAACAACAGAAATTTATTCTCTCACAGTCCTGGATGCCAGAAATCTGCAATCAGGATCATGGTTGGGCCATGCTCCCTCTCAAGGCTCTAGGGAAGAATCCTTCCTTGTCTCTTCCTACCTTCTGGTGACTCCCAGCCATCATGGCATTCCTTGGCTTGTAGCTGCATCATGCCAACTCTGCCTCTGTCTTTACATGGCCTTTCCCCCTGTACATCTGTGTCTCTGTGTTCAAATACAGAGCTCTGCTTTCTCTTATAAAGACAACAGTCACTGCATTTGGGACCCACCCTAATCCAGTAGGACCTCATCTTAACTTGATTCCATCTGCAAAGACCCTATTTCCAGATAAGGTCACCTTCACAGGTTCAGGGAGTTAGGACTTGAAATATCTTTTTTGGGAAGAGAATTCAATCCACTACAGGTGAAGAAGACTTGACAGGAGGTGGGGTGTGGATTTGAGGAGTAAAAAATGAAAAGACCTGTTTTGTATATGCTAAATTGAGGCTGTCTTTTAGACACTGAAATAGAGATGTTGAGTAGACAGTTGACGTCTGGGGATCTGGGGAGAGATACAGCTGGAAACATATATCTGAAAGACCTGAGTGTGTAAGAAAGTATTTAGAGCTACAGGACTAGAGAAGACCCTGTAGGGAGAGAGGATACAGAAAGACACTAAAGCATTTTAAAGAAATGCCAGCAAAGGAGACTGAGAAGGAGTTCTAGTGAAGTACAAGAAAAACTAGGTGAGTGAGATGTCACAGAACCTGAGAAGAAAGTTTTCTGAGAAGGAGCAATTAACCAACTGTGTCCAATACTGCTGGGAGGTCAAGGTGAGGACAGAGAATTAACAACTTACTTCAGCAAGATATAGCCATTGGTAATCTTGGTACTTGGTTATCAGTGGAGTGGTGGATAATAAAGTCTGATTAGAATGGGCTGAGAAGAGAATAGAAGGTGATAAAGTGTAGACAGCAAGTATAGACAACTCCTTTGAATAGATTTGCTATGAAGGGAATTTAGAAAAGAGGTAGTAACTAGAACAGCATGTAGTGTCAATGGAAAGTTTATTTAAAGGTGGATGATACTGAGATATGTTTCTATGCCAATGGGAATGATCTGGTAATGAGGGAGAAAATGATAAAAACAAGAAGAAACAGAAGAGTTGCAAAAACAAATTTCTTGAAATGGCAAGGGAGAAGGGGTTCAGAGCCCTCCGAGGGTACTGGCCTTGGATAGGAGCCAGGTCTCTTCCTCCATCCGAATGGGGGGAAGGGCAGCAGAGTATTTCAGTTCTGATGCAGAGATGATAAAGTACTTGTGGATGGGAAGAAGAGAGTTCTCATCTTATAAAAATCTATTTTCTCTATGAGATATACTGCAAGGTCATCAGCTGAGAATGGGATAGGGGGAGGGAACGTTGGAGACTTGAGACAAGGGAGTATGATAGTTTTGCCAGAGACTGGGAAATTGAATTTTCTAGGGAAGTGTAGTAGGTTTTTCTGGCACGGTTGAGTGAGATTTGTGGCCATGTTTGTAGTGAGTCTAGTCAGCAAATTCCTGTCATTTTTCTCTAGCAACGTTCAGTGGCTCTGATGTAGCACCAGAATAGGTGAAAAGGATGCCAGGACTGGAGTTCTTCTACATGAGTACAGTGGAGGGAGAGATGCAAGAAGAGAGATGGGCAAGAAGGTTAAGATTGTTGGTGAGGGAGTAGGTCAAGTGTTGGCTGGTGGAATCAGAGCTGGGTGAGGAAGGAAGTGGAAGCAATTAAAAAGTGTCTTTTTCCCCCCAGCAGAATGGAGGTCTTGATGAGGTTAGAGAATGGCTGGAGGGGGAGTGCCAGAGTAAATGAACTCTAAGGAGAACAGTGATGGTCAGAAAGTGGGAGGTTGGAATCTACATTTTATAGTTGATTCAGTTATTGGTGTGACAAATTCTAGGGAATGACCATGTGGGTGGAGTAAGAACCCATGGAGGTAGGAAAGTCAAGGTACTAAGAGGTTAGGGTGTTGGATGGATCATCTTCATGGATGTTGATGTTTCTGACAACGGTGGCAGGGATCATGGTGGAGGAGTCAGTAGTCCAGGTGTGGAACTCATCAGAGAACAAGGGGGAAGGTGGTAGAAGACAACATCATATATGTAAAAGGGACATGGGGTCTGATAATAAGCACTTCAAATGAGCTTGGGTTTTTGAAAGAAGGAGAGAGAGTTTTGAAGCTGAAGTAGGAGCAAGGAAGATATACACCCACCTCTCGGTGTTTTCATACACGGGATGTGGGAAACCACACTCTCCGCTGGAAAGGGCTTCTGAGGGAGAATGACCACAGGGGAAACCCAGGTTTCACTTGAAGCATGAAAGGGAAGGAGACATTCAAAGTGGCCCACAATTTCCAGAGGGCACAGTGAAAGGTGAGGAAGGGAGGATAGGAGGTTGAAATTGGGGGAGGGGGGGTGTACAGAGCAGTTTGGAGAGCATGTGGTGCACGATCTGGGAGCCATGAATGTCAGATGGCAACTCAGGTGAATGGGAACCTGAGGTCTGATGGGATTAGTCTTGAAAGTCAAATGTGAATGAGAACCCTGGGATAGCTCATGATGAAGAAATGGGGGCTTCAGTTGGAGATCTGGGAAGAGGGCTGACTTGCTGGACAGTTAGTGTGGATGTGGTGATTGAAGATGTGGGTGGCTAAGCTAGCCCACCACCTGTTCACATATGATGATGGAAGATTAGAATCACAGGCACAGTAAGACAAACATTTTAGATATCCCAATCACTGTCATTTTTCAGATGAGGCAACTGAGATCCAGAGAGGTTAAGTCATTTGTCCAAAGTCAAAACAGGGATGTGTGTGTAGTCAGCATATATTGCTTGTCTAAGCTGGAGTGGAAGGAGGAGTCTTGGGGAAGTCAGTTTTCCCAGCCTGGCTGCAGCTGAAGTACACTTTGTCTTGCTCTGTCTACTCTCTCCTTGCAGTTCAATGGAGGGACCATTGGAAACCAGAGAGCTTGGACTAGGGACTCCATCCCTGCCACCCCCTGTGGCACTTTGGCCAAGTGCCCTAGCTTACTCAGCTTTAGGATCTCCCTCTGTGAATCTGGGCCCATTTGCGTGGCAGGAAGGAGGTATGGTGGCCAGCAAACCTCTCAGGACTGGGCTGCGGTATCCCTGGAATGGGCTCCTGTCTGAACAAATGAGTGAATCATTCGCTGAGTGCCCACCCTGTGCTCAGCACTGCTTCCGGGAAGCTCAAAAGTTCGTTGAGACAAAAGTTGCACATAAAGACTCATAGGCTGGGTGCTAAAATATCCTGGCAAGGTCTTTGCATTCAACTGCATCATGTTTCAGATGAGGAAAGTGAGACCAAGGGAGTGGGAGGAACAGACCAGGACTCTTCTCAGGCCTCTTAGCTCTTGGTCCAAAGCTACCTTTTTATTCTACTTGTAATGTCTACCGTGAGGCCCCAGTGGCTGTGGGCTGCCTGGTGGACCCTGCCCATCTCCTTCCTGCAGAACACGTCAAAAGGGGAACACTGGGGACTCCTCGCCCCACCCCTAAGCCACGGACAAGCACCAAGTGGACCCTTGTTTCTAGAGGCCCTTGTGCCACTCTGGATAGGCTGCAGAGAGTGTGCCCCGAAAAGCTGGCTCCTGCCTTTCAGCCCCTCTCTCCTTTCAGCCTGTGCAAGTGTTAAACACGGCATCAAATTAAGCAAAATTAGATACATTTCCATGCAGCATTTTTCTCTTGACTGAATCAAACAATGCGGTTGCCATAGGAACAGCCTCTTCTGAAAAGGTCACCTGCAAGAAACTGTGTTTTAGGTACAACTCAAGGAGATTATGGGGGATTAACTCATTTTATACATATATATTAAATATATTTTTTCTCTTTAAAAGGGACTGTTATGAAGGAATAATATCCAACTGAGCTGGAAGATACCCGCAGAAAAAATGTTAAGGATCTGATAAAGGTTGTTTTTTTTTCCTTTTCCTTCGCCCCCCGCCCCCCATGTTTTTTTTTAAACCAGCATGCAGTGGGGGTGATATCTGAAATGGCGACTCTGTGTTTTTACTTGGCTTTAATTAAACCTCAGTCGGGGTTGAGAAATGTGGTGAAGTGAGATAATTGCACAATTCCCAGCACAGTTTTTAAACTCCGGCTTTGATATGCACCTCGTGACAGCCTGAACCTGCGCCCAGACCCCTGGGGCTGCTTGAAGCTTGGCTCGTAGCATCACTCTTGACCCCGAGGCAGCCAGGGGTCAGCATTCGGGATCTGGAATGGGAAATTAAGGCTGGGGGAGGTGGCAGCCCACTCCATCCACAGAGAGGCAAAAAGAGGCCAGGTCTCCCCTAAAAAGTTCATCCCCGACATTTGGAAGTTCTCTGTTGGACCTCACTATCCAAAATATCAGGAAGGACATGCACAAATCAGCCGAACTCAGATGAGAATAGGATGGGTCTTCTCTAACTGCAAACTGTTGAGGAAATCCTTACCAGATTTGAGTTAAAGCGGGTTGCCCGGCACTGGCCCCTGTGTGAGTGTTACAGTTAATACTGAAGGGAAATCCACGTTTCTGCTGTGGAACTCATTGCTCTCTGTAAACCCTGGAAATGATTTTGAGCAGCCTGAGCCGGTGTCCTCCCAAAGAAGAGATTCCAAGGCTCACATGCTCATGCTGCCTCACCATGGCCCGACATGGTCCCACACGGCCCCACACAGCTCAAACAGTCCCACACAGCTCACGTGGTCCTACACAACCCCACTTGGCCCCACACAACGCCCATAGCCCGACACAGCTCACATGGTCCCACATGGTTCACACAGTCCCATGCAGTCCCACATGGCTCACATGACCCCACTTGGCCCCACAAAACCATTGCCCCATATGGCTTACACAGCCTCACATGGCTCACACAGTCCCTCACAGCTCCACATGTCCCCACATGGCTCATACAGCCTCACATGTCTCTCCATAGTCCCATACGGCCCCACAGAGCCTCACATGATCCCACATGGCCCCACACAACCCCCATGGCCCCACACAGCTCACACAGCTTCATACGGCTCACATGGTCCCACACAGCTCACACGGTTCCACTTGGCCCCACACGGGCCCTGCAGCTGGATTGTACAAGGAGTACCTGGCCCCCTCCCTCTCTCCCACCCACATAGTCCTCCTGGCTTTCCAGGAGGGCAGAGGTTGGGCCCCCTGTCTTTGGCCAGGAGACTGAGGGTCTCTAAGCAGAGGGTCAAGATAGATGAGGGAAGAGAGGAATCTGAGGATCCAAGTGCCTGCATTGGCTTCTTGGGCACTTGCTGGACAACTTTTGTGGAACCAGGGTTTGATCAGACTTTCAAGGCAATTCAGAATTTGCTGATTGGGGCTGAAAAGCCCAGCTTTCACATCAAGGTCAAGAGGGTCATTTTTTTCTGGAGCTCAGGCCACTTGCTAGGGCTGTGCCTCCCCTCTGGGCCTGGAAGAGTTGATGGCCAGCTCAGAAACTACCTCAGGAGGAAAGGGATTGAAACCCTGGGATATACGCAGGTGATTTTGGTTAAATAGGATTCTAGCGATGTGTACAGCAGGCCTAATTTATGCAAATACCCTCAGAAATGTTCCTTCCCTTCCTGACGGCTGACCTGCTCTCACATGGAACTTCTTTTCCCTTCCATATTTATCAGGTTGCTTTGCCTGGGATCTTCTTTCATTTGTCCTCAAATCCCCAGACTCTACTCCCTTCTCTAAATTTGCCCCAGCATTAGACATGCACAGATTGTGTGGTATAGTTGAAATAGGCAGACTTTTCTGGCTGGCCACTTCCCAGTCATATGCCTCCCTTTTCTTATCTGTCAAATGGGAATAATAATAATTACTGTCTTAAATATGAGATTCTTATAGGGTTGTTCTGAGGATTAAATGAGATGACCTCGGGGAAAGTATCTGGATAACATAGATGCTCAGTGGATATTTGTTGAATATTTCAGGTACGTGCTTTTTGTACAAAGCAAACCATATGTTTCCTTTTTTGTGAAATCCAACTTGCCAGCCTGGGGACTACTGCCGAGATTAAAGAAGGAACAGCAATTTCTCACTCTAATCCCCTAATACAATCGCTGGAGATTTTCTTGAACTCTTAAGAAAAGCAAATCTACAGTTGCCCAGGGAAGAATTTTATTTTTAAAGCAGTTCAGCCCTCTGAACTCACATGTACCCTTAAAACAAGATCCCTGAGTGATTGGCCAAAGTAGAAAAAAATCACTGTCCAGAATAGAAAGGGTCTGATTTTGTGTTACCTAAATCCACCCCATTTCCCCATTTAGAACAAGGTGAGGCTGCTGTTGCCCTGACAATGCTGTGGTTTTGGTCGCTTAGTGGGAGCTTCGGCCACATTCCTTTCCCTGTCCCAGGCCCCACGGCTCAGCTTGTCAAAGGAGGAGACTCTTCCAAGTACCTTCCACAGACGCATGGCAAGAAGCTCTCTGCCCGCTCCAAACCAGGGGGTGTTTGGAATCAGACAAAACTGGGTTTGAATCCTGCCTCTGCTGCTTTTTAGCTGGGTGACCTTGGGCAAGTTCCCTCCCACTCAGAACCTCAGTTCCTTATCTGTAAAATGGGAATATAATATTTATCTCACAGTGTTGTGCCAGTCTTCAATGGGATAATACTCATACAGTGTTCACCACCATGACTGGCACAAAGCCGTCTCTCAATGCGCAGCATCATCATCATCATCATCATCATCATCATTACAGCTATATGGGTGTACAGCATGCATCAGAATCACCTGGAGGGCTTGTTAAAACCCAGATTGCTGGACCCCACCTCTGGAGTTTCTGACACAGTAGGTCTGAGATAGGGCCTGGGGACTGGCATTTCTTACAACTTCCAAGGTAATGCTGCTGGTCCAGGGACCCCAATTTAAAAAGCACTGGTCTATATGATCCAAAGGGGACTATTTGACCATGAGCCATTACGTTTGAGCCTCATAGGTAGCCATGCTAGTTTCATAAAGCTTCTGAGTGGGTTTAGAGAACTGAATTTCGAGGGCTCTAAGTTAGTGCTGTTACATAGAACTTACTGCAATGTGGAAATGTTCTATATCAGCATTGTCCCATTCGGTAGCCACTAGCCACATGTAGTTATTGAATGCTCAAAATGTGGCCATTGCAACTGAAGAACTGAATTTTACATTTAAATTTAAAGAGCCACATGTGGCTAATGGCTATCATTTTGGACACTGCAGATATGATTCTCATAGAGGCAGCTTACCAAAAGGCATAGCTGTAAACCAGGAAAGTGAGGGGCTAAGTGGATGATGCCTCAAGAACCCTAGGGTCAGGATACAACATTGCAGCCACCTGCTCCTTCAGTGAGTTTCCTTTACCTAAGGATCTTCTCTGGAGTCTTTAGGAGCCAAGTAATGAAGCTTCTTTCCTATGGATGAGGCAGGAACAATGGAAATAGGTGACACTCAGGGTTTGAGCATCCAAGTAGATGACAACAGAAATGGACATCTTAGGGACAAACAGGGACAGAGAACCACAGGAGTGGAGGTGTGCCATGGCATGACCTGCATGTTTCAGAGACAGAGTAAAGACATTTCCTAGAAGGAATTAGGGACCAGAAAGCAGTGTGATTTGTTCAGGGTTAGAAGCTGAAAGCATGGTAGGGTCGGTTAAAAGGAAAATACCATGTGACCCAAGGCAAGACAGCTAGGCACAACTTGAATAATTCTTCCTGGTGGTGGAAAGTAGGAGCAAGAGGATGATGTTTGTGGCTAGGAGGGGAAACGCTAGTTCAGAACATTTCTGCAAGTGGGAAATCAGTAAAGTGTTACTATTTAAGAATTGCCCTGATGGTGTTTATCCTGAAATCTCTCATCTCACAGTGTGCCTGCTTGGGGAGGTGATACAATGTGGCAATTAAAATCATTGGTTCTGGAATCCACGAAGGACAAATTCAAAACTGGCTCTGTATGACCTTAGGCACATGACTCAACCTCCCTAAGCCTCGTTTTCTCTATCTGCAAATGGAAGTAATGATGGTACACACCTACGGGGTTGTTGTGAGAATTAAATGAGATACTGGACCTCAAATGTTTCCCACAATGTGTGGCACAGTGCAAGTGGTTTTAGATGGCAGCTGTTATTGTGTTTGTACACACCACTGACCTCACTGCTGGCCTCTGCTGTGAGTTTCCCTGTGAAAGGGGTTGTCTCAGAGGGGCAGTAGGAGGGCTCTGTCTCTGGGAGGCCTTCTCTGAATGAGTTGTTAGGGAGAGGGTGTCCTGTCCTGGAACCCCTGCCTGGGAAGAGGTGACCTCTCAGCCCCCTGCCCCCAGGGATGCGCCTTTCCTCTACAACAACAACATGATGGATTGTGGTGTGTGTTAGAGCCAAGACTCAAGAAATAGCATCACCAGAGAGCCAACTTAAGCCTGGCCTGATTTAGTACAGAGAAAATGACAGCTGCTGTGCTCGGCTGGCTTCCGCCCAGCAGAAGGCTATTTTTTGCAAATAAAATGGTAAGTTGCTAATCAGAAAGATAAATTAAGAAGCATTAAGATAATGATGGTCTAATCACCGTCCACACAGCGAACTGCTAGAGTGAATATCAGGCTACCGAGTGCTTGCACGCATTTGGCGATTATTTGTATTATAAAGGGAATGATGGATTCCAGGCCTGGAATCAGTCTTGCTCAGGAAACCCACAAGACCAGCTTCCTTGGGGAGAGGACACCAGGGACTTCTGAAGGTCATCTGATCTCCTGCTTTCCCCCCGCTCCCAGCTCGGAGCAGCCTCCCCAAATCCATTCTTCATTTCTGGCTCTTTTGCTATTGAGGTTCCCCAGCTCTGAAAGGCTCTCCTTGGGCCAGCTTTTTAGGTACCTGAAACAATCCTGCTTGGGTTGGGGGAATCTGCTCTAGTTTGAGAGCAACAGAAGGAGCCCCAGCTGGGAGTGAGCGGGCCACACGGCAGAGAGTGGAAACTGGGGTTCCCTTGCCCTTTCCATGGGCTGTCAGACAGAAGGCTGTCCCAAAGCATCACAGAGGCTGGACTATCAAGACCATGGACACTGTTTGCTGTCCCCATTCTTTAGCCGAGGACCTCAAGGCCTGGTGAGGGTAATTTGTCCAATATCTCAGAGACAGAGCTAAACCTACAATGCAGACTGGTGCTCCCATCCCTATACAAGCCTTTCTGCCTTGAAAAGGGTGCTAATGCCAGACTGAGAAGGAACTTGGAGAAAACCCACCCCAGGTTCCCAGGTCCATCCTGGTGCCTCACTGGGGGTAAGGGGATCAGTCGGCATTAAGAAATGAGATTGAATAAATAAGGACGCCCAGTTCACAGACAGCTTTGACAGTTAGGCAGAGTTTAGATTTGCTCTAATATCAGGCTATAAATCATCTAACTTCTTTCAAGCTCCAGTGTAGCCTCACCTGTAAAATGGGGATAATAAATGACCTAACCTATAGGGTTGCTGTGAAGCTTAAATGAAAGTCTGCATATAAAGTACTAAGCTTGACCTCCTTACTATTACTGTGCATAAACGCAGCAACAACAAAGCCCGGTAGGGGTGGCAGCAGCAGGTAGGTTCCAGGCAGCAGTGGACTGGAACCACTTTTTAATTTTGCAAGACAATTTTTAAACGTGGCCATCATTAAAATTCAATTCTATAAAATCACACTTCCATACATTATGTTAAAAAACAAAGGTAGGAAATATTCAAAACTCATGGCTTCCTAAGCATTTTGCTACCTTTTGCTCTTCTCTAAGCCCTTGAGGTGATTTATGTCTCTTGAATCTGTGTAGTGGGAATATTGTGTGGCAGCGTGCTTGAGCATCTCTTCCTAACTCTGCATTCAGTGATATGGGCAGTGGGGGGGGGAGGATCATTCCGGGGAACTGGTTAACTATTTACCAGCACACTGCAAGTCCTAGGAAGGCCAGGGGTGAAGGCCGGGCCTAGTGAGAGTCCTGGTGTGAGGATTCATGAGGGAGCCTAAGAAAAACCTCCCAGGGAGACACAGGAGGGAGGAAGGAATGGGGGAGACCAGAACTGGGAACAGGGCATTGATGCTTAGGGGAAAAAAAAAAAAAGGAGAGCTGGTGACTAAGGGGAAGGACAGTGCTTCACGAACTTGAGTTCCTGAAAACATGTGTGTCAATTGAGTTTTCCACAATCAATTCATATCCTAAAGGTATTAGGGCACTGTCATCGAAAACTCCCATGGTAAAAATTTCGTAGCAGAGACAAGCCTTTTGAAACGTAGATGATTTCTCCTCCCCCTCCCCCAAAACTGGAAATGTTGGGCAAAAACGGTTTTTGACCCAGTTTCTTCAAAGTTAAGCTTCAGCAGACTTTGTAAAAATGTGTCTGTTGTCCAGACGGGTTCCCCACGACCTCTGCCTACTCCCCTGCGAGAGGAAGTGAGCTGAGCCCCTCTCCCCACTGCGGGGCCCTGGTGTCAGCCAGTGGGGACCCTGCTTGGCTGCCCCAGGGGCCTGAGCACTTTGGGGCTTCCCTGGACCTCTTGGCTGTGCTCCCAGCTGGGCCAAGCAATGCCGCATTCCCTCCTCCCCCTTTCCTGGCAGTTCCATCTGGGAGGGACATCTGGAGGCGTGGCCCTCCCTTTCCTGTTTCAAGGGCTGGCCTTGCTGTTTGGCCAGAGTCTCCCAGGGATGGTTTGTTCAAAATGTGTAGGGAAGGACAGCGCATGTTGTAAGTGTTCAGATGGAGCACGGCCCTCAATTTCTTCTTGTCTCTTCCCAGGAGGGCGGGTGTTTGCTGAGGCTTTCATCCTGGGAAAAATGTGTTGCCCATGGGAGTGGGTCCTCTCCCCCACCTTACTTGAGCAAGCACTTCTGAGTTCCC
>JAQZBX010082988.1:0-13448 GCA_029593785.1 Cabassous unicinctus
AAAAAAAAAAAAAAAAAAAAAGAATTCTTGACTGGCAGTTTTTCTTTCAGTACCTTAAATATATCATACTGCAGACTTCTCACCCCCAAGTTTCTGGTCAGAAATCAGCACTTGCTCTTATTACAGTTCCCTTGTTATGTGATGAATTGCTTTTCTCTTGCTGCATTCAGGATTCTCTCTTTATCTTTGGCATTTGAAATTTGGATTTATATGTGTCTCAGCATTGGTCTGTTTGAATTTATTCTGTTTGGAGTATGTTGTGCTTTTCAGACATGGATATTTATGTCTTTCATAAGAGTTGGAAAGTTTTAGGTCATTATTTCCTCAAATGTTCTTTCTCTTTTCCCTTCTCTTTTTCTGGGAAATCCATGACATATATGTCTGTGCACATCATGCACGCTGTCATTCAATTCCCTGAGATGCTTCTCAATTTTTTCCACATTTTTTCTCTATCTGTTCTTCTGTTTGTAAGATTTCAAATGTCTTATCTTCTACTTTGCTGATTATTTCTTCTGCCTGTTGAAATCTCTGTTTTTGTACACCTCTACTGTATTTTTTATCTCTTCTATTGGGCCTTTCATTCCAGTGACAATTTGAAGATGGGTGAATCTCAGAAAATCATGTCCTTAGGCCTAATCCATTCCTGTGTGTGTAAACCTATTGTAGGGGGGAACTTTTGATCAAATCACTTCAGTTAAGGGTTTTTTATTAGATTGTGTAAACAAGATGGGTCTTAATCCTTTTACAGAGTCCTTTATAAACAGGAGAAACATGCAGAGACACATAGAGAAAAAGCTGCAGAGATGGAGGGAAGGAACCCAGGAGCTCAGAAAGGAGCCCACTGAGCAGAGAGAATGCCACAAGAGCAAGAAATGGAGAGCAAAAGACCCAGAAGAGGAGAGGATGCCCCCACGTGCTTCGCCGTGTGAGAGAGGATGCCAGGATGGCCAGTGGCTGCTCTCCTGAGGATGCCTTCATTCAGACACTTCCACGGTCTCAGAACTGCAAGCTTTCAACCTAATAAATTTCAATTGTAAAAGCCAACCTACTTCTTGTATATTGTTACCAGCAGATTTTAGCAAGCTAAAACACAAATTTTCATGCTTTTAAATCCTTCTTTATCTTCACCTAGTGTTTTCATAATTTCCTTTATCTCCTTAGTCATATTTTCCTTCATTTCCTTTAATTGATTTAGGAAATTTGTTTTAACATCGTTGATTAGCTGTTCCAATTCTGTTCCTCTGATCCTTTAATTTTTACCTTTGACTGGGGAATAGCTTCGTGCTTCTTAGTATGGCTTGTAGTTTTTGCTGATGTCGAGTCATCTGATTATCTTGATGAGTTTACGCTGATGGTCAGTTTGTCTTTCTCGCCTGGGGTTTTATTGTTGATTGGCTTTGTGTTAAGGCTCTTCTTTGACACTTGTTTCAAGTTATTTTAAACCTATAGATTTGCCTGTGTTTAACTGAACAGACTTATTCAACTCTTCTACATCTGATTCTTGCCCTGGGTATGTGGAATAATTTTTTTCTATCAGGTTGTGTGATTGTCTTTTTGGTGTATCCCTTCACCATGTGCTGTGCCGCATGGGGGCCTGCACCTCTTCATGCCACATGGGGCCTGTGCTTCTCTGCACAGGTCTGGGATGCCTTTTCTTTTTTTTTTTTTTTTTTTACCAGGAGGTCCCAGGGATCAAACCTGGGTCCTCCATATGGTAAATGGGAGCTCAGCTGCTTGAGCCACAGCTGCTTTCCTGGTATAATTTTTAAGATTTCTCTGTTTGTGCAATTGTTTCACCCCCTGAAGAAAGCTTTCTTTCCTCTCTTCCTTCTCTAGGAATCTTGATCTGTTCTGTTTGTTTCTGTTTTTTCCCTCTAGTTTTTTTGTAGTTGTTTTACTCTACTTTCATTGCCTCTAGCTGCTTTTTCCTGGAGGGATAATTTTGGAGGAGGGTCACACTTTTTTTGCCAAAAAAAGCCTTTCTGCTGGCTTCCCAAAGTAGTGCTTTCCTGGCCTGCCCAGCACATGGTGCTCTTCTGCAAACTATTCCACACAGCCTTTAGGAGGCAGGGTGAGTCATTCAACCTCCACAAGCTCAGCTCCTCTCAGGCGTGGTGTTGAAATAATGGCCATGGCATTCCCTGTCCAGGAGAATCTAAAACGTTGGTTCAGAGCCGGGACACAGCAAGGCAAACTCACCAATCAAAAGCCACCATCAGGGAAGCGGATGTGGCTCAAGTGGTTGGGCTCCCGTTTACCATATGGGAGGCCCCGGGTTCAATTCCCAGGGCTCCTGGTGAAGGCAAGCTGGCATGTGCGGCGCACACAGCACGGTGTGCTGGCGCAACAAAGGGAAACAAGCAGACACAGAAAAACACACAGCAAATGGACACAGCGAGCACATGCAGCAAGGGGGTGATGAATAAATAAAAATAAAATAAAATAAAAAAGCCACCATCAGCATACAACCATGCCCACACCCATTCCCAGGGAGGAGGGCTTCCACATCTCTTTCTGTCTGCAGCAGCCCATCAGGAATCAAACTTGAGGCAGTTCACCTTGAGAGTAGGCATGGCTGCCAGCAACTATTACAGTTTTTTACCACAGCTTCTCAGTTATTCCTTTCTGCTCTTCCCTGGATGCTGTATAGTGATTCTTTGGCCTCTGGAGCCCCAGAACAGTTGTTCCAGACAGTTTCTCCCTGTCTACTAGCTGTTACTGGAAGAGGACTGAATCCTGTACCTATAACCCACCATCTTTCTCAGACATTCTTTCCAGTATAGACTTTTTGAATAACAAACCATTTGTCATCTGAAAGGATTAATATTCTGAAAATAACCTTTTAGTCTTCACTGAAGATTAACATTTATCCTTTTATTGTATATCTTTGAGAATATTCCTTATGAACTTTATTAGGTATAGAGTATGCTCTAATCCCCAAATTAAATGACAAAGCATCTTATATTAACTGTCAATGCAAGACACTGTAGCCAAATCCCATCTCTTTAACAACAGATTTCTCTCTTGATCAAGGAATGGAGGAGTAAAATGCCTACAGTTCCAGTTTCCTGGAATATGAAAACTCTCTCATTGGCTGCCTGAAGACCTATGGGCTGTGCTTGAATCAAGTTGGGGCTGCCTTAGGCAGCTGGAGTCAGACTCCACAGGCACATCTCTGAGCTCCCACATCTTCTGTTCGTCTGGTTAAGGAAGGGGGAGGTGGTCAGGAGCTAACCCCTTCTGTGGCCCCCAACCTCAGGTGAGCAGTGGGCTCCAGGAGGGAGAGGAGGCCAATGTGGATCCACCCACTGGCCATTATTTTTGTTTTCCATTGTGCTGTTGCAGTGGTGATTACAGAAAGTGGGTCTTGGTTGGGAAGCAGCTCCAGTCCCCACCTGCTCCTGGACCCTGGTACTCTGGGAACAACCAGGCTCAACCATGTCCTGGTTTCCCTGAAGCCTCAAGGGGGAGAAAGAAGGTAGAGGAGTAGGTGGGTATGGGGAGAAGATAAGTGTAAAGATAAACCAAATCAGAACCATTACAGACCTGAGCTTTAGAAGCAGCTGGACATGGTCCTGGTCACCCTTTGCCACATAAAGCCTCGTGACCTTGGAGGAATTACCTAACCTCTCTGAGCCCATGTTTCCTCATCTTTAAAATGTGGGTAGTGACCCCATCTTTTTGCAGTTAGTGAGGAGATTACATAAGAGCAGTCACCTATAGCACCTTGACCATGATATATGCCTGAAAATGTAATTGACTCCAATTTCTTGAATATGGTGCCTTTTAAATTGGCTCTGGTAGAAATTTAAGGTTGTCCCAGAAGTCTAAGAGGGTGGTGCTTGGTTTTCAGGAGAAAGTAAGCAGAGCATCTGGGGAAATTAAATTTCCCTGGTCCCTCCCCAAACAAAGATCATTGTGTGACCCAAAGACCCACATCCCTTCTTCCCTCTTCCCAGGACCCTTTCCAAATCCACTGCCCCCACAAAGTCAGAGCAGGTTCCAAAGCCCCACTGGCTATCCCCAGTCTTCCAGAGTAGCAGGCAGAAAGCCAGTTCTGTGGTCCCATCCTCCATCAATGCTTCACCCCTTCAGTTGTTTCACCCCCAGTAGAGTGACACGGGATTAGCCAGTGTCAGCATCTTGGCTGGCCGCCCTGGCCTCCAAGATTACATCAAGAGTTGCCCTGGCCAATGTGGGTGGAATTGTCTCTGGCAGCATCCTGGCTGGGCTTCCATTAGCAGCAGCAGCAGGTGAGAGTTCCTGGGAGGAGCTGGTGCTAGGGAGGGAGCAGAGTTCAAGGGATCAGGGACCAGAAAACCACCCAAGCTGGTGTGAGGGGAGGAGGGCATCATTGCCAGCAGCCTCTCTGCTCTGCCCTGCATGTCTCACCCTTCATGGTCCTCCCTAGCCCTCTCTGAGAAGAGCCAGACAGAGGCAGGACCCTGGTAGGGGCCCAGGGGTCTGGATTTCTATGGGCCTGGACTCTAGAGTCCCAGCAGCTACCCTTCTTCTCTGGGCCTTAGCCTCCTCCTGCATAGACTGAAGGGTCGGCCCACTCTAGTCTGCACCTGGGTGCTGTCTGAGGACCTGCCTGCCAGGCTGACCTGACAGTCATCCATGAGGAAGGGAGGTCCAGCCATTCTTCCAGGCTGGTCAGCTTCAGCCCCGTCCAGCTCCTCCGAGCTCAGGACCCTCTGCTGTGGTTGGCTCGCAGCAAGTACACCCTTCCTCCCATTCCAGGCTCTGGAGCAAAGACCCCAGGCCGACCTACCTGTGGGGGGGAGTTGGACAAAGGTGCCCTCATTTGCAAATAAGGGATAATATTATCTGAGAGAATTAAGTGAATTGGGATGTAGGCCTTGGTCTTGTAAGACCCCTTGGTGAGATCTCCTCAGGGACGACCCCTGTTCCAGCACTTTACTAAGGCAGAAACTGAGGCATTGAGGACAAGTCACTTTCCCCAGAGGGAATGTCCTCCTGCAAACTGAGCCTGTCCTAGAGCCCTGTCCTCAGTGACCTCCCAGCCTTCCCATCGATTTTCCCACCCAATCCCATTCCCGTCAACGGGTGGCTTTTGGCCATGTCACGGGCTTTCAAAGTTCAGAGCTGGACTTCATCTCCAGACACTCTGAGGTCCCCCAGGCTTGACAGAGTCGGGGGCAGGCGTCCATTCACCTAAGTCCATCCCACAACATCAAAGCTCCTTTCCCTGCCATGGTGGCCATGGGGGCTGTGCCCATGCTCCTCTGCACCTTGGGTTCTACCAGGACTGGAATCGTAGCCTCCTCCCTGGCTGCCCAGACGATGTCCACAGCGGCCATCGCCAATGGGGGCGGAGTGGCAGCGGGCGGCCTGGTGGCCACGCTGCAGTCAGGGGGTGAGTGTGGGCCAGGGCTGGCTGTAGAGGTGAGGAGTGTGTGGGGAGGACCTCACCCCAGATGATCCAGTCCAGAGGCCAGCAGGAGATGGAGGGGAGGTCCTTCTCCCTCTTACTCCCTCGATCCTCAGTTTTCCTCTTCCCTTGTCTCTCCCTCCACACACACACACACTCTCTCTCTCTCTCTCTCTCTCTCTCTCTCTCTCTCTCTCTCTCTCTCTCTCTCTCTCAGTTTCTCTGAGGTAGATTCAGAAGGAAGGGAAGGAGCCTGTCCTGCGGCACCCTAAATGGGTTCAGGTCAGCTCTGCCTGAACTGGATTTTCTGGGTCATTTGGGGTGTCCCCTCCCCACCTAGGGTTCAGCTGTTATCCATGGCACATGAGGCAGCCACCAGCTCTTAGCTCCACCACCAGAGTTCACGGCACCATGAAGCTCTCTGTCCCCAAAGCAGAGATTCTGTGGGTTTCAGGAAACGGAGGAGGTGCCGGAGGTGTGTGTGTGTGTGTGCGGGGTTGCGGATCTCTGTGCTTCAGGCCTTCCTGAGGGGCCCTGGAGCCTCTGACCCCAAAGTTCTGCTGCTCCGGCCTGCCTGTCCAATTCTGCTCACCCCCTGCCTCTTCCCCAGGAGCAGCTGGACTGTCCCTGTCATCCAAAGTCACCCTGGTCTCCAAAGCCAGGAGGGGGTGCTTGGCTCAGTTCCTGTGAGGAGCTGGGGATGGGGGAACCACTTGCCTCCGAGCTGGAGCCCCATCTTCTTGCACAATTACCCCCACTCCCACCCCTCTACATATCTAGGACATTTCCTAAATGTCCTGGCTCAGGATCAGAAAGCATAGGGCCCAACATTCCTGCCTCATCCCAAAGTCAAAGTCCATGGCCCTCCTGGCCCTATCCTTTCCTCCTGGATAGCCAACAGGAAAAGTTAATCGGATAAATGTCAAGTGCTAGGCAGAGTGACTAGGACATAAGAGCACTGGATGAAATTGATCTGTTAGTTACATTTTAGGAATTGCTTACACCTGGGTCTCTCTGGGTCTCTCTGGGTGTCGGTCTCTCTCTCTCTCTCTCCCCCCCCCTCCCTCTTTCTCTGTCTCTCTCTCTCTGAGTCTCTCATTTCCCCTGGATTGATCTCCAAAATTCACCTCCTTTGGGCTTTTACCTGAGTGAGCGTCCTCTCATCAGCCTGTCCTAGTTTGTCCTGTTGGATCTGATACCAGAGGGCTGATTGTTAACAAAATTCTACAGTTCAGGCCCATTTTCTTCATTAATTCATGTGAGCATCCTCTCTGGTTTTACTTACTCATTCCAATTTTTTCTCACCTTTCAATCCAAGTTACCCTCCCACAAAGCCAAGCCTTCTAATTTGTTTACTGCACATGTTGTTTTGCTTGGTATTTCTGTGAGTCAGGGCCCAGGCAGACCACACTGCAAGCCGTCGGGGCACCCCGTCCCCTGCCTGCAAACAAAGTTGCACTTCTAACCAGGCTCTTGACTCTTGAGCCCCTGGCTGCAGACCCCGCCCAGGTGACATATCTGGCCCCTCAGGGTTTGGCCTTCACACCATTATCCCTCTCCTATCTCCAAAGCCTCCTAAAAGCTCTCTCTTGGGGAGCTGGCTGAGCTCACTCCTGTACCTCTAGATCTTTCTGGAAACTCCTGGCCTGAGTTGGCCCCAAAGACTGCAGCCCTGATCCCTGGCTGCCTATCTAGGACATTTGCTAAATCCCCTGGCTCAGGCTCAGAAAGCACAGGGTGCAACATGCCTGCCCTGTCTCAAAGTCAGTGTCCACTAACCCAGCCCTGGCCTTCCCCTCAACAGCCAGCAGAGGAAATTTAACTTGTCAGGGGGGTTTGATCTTTCCCATTGAGGTTGCTGGTCCCTGAATGTCCTTCTCCTCCCAGAATAAAGCCTTGTAGGAACCTCTCATCTGGAGGGCCAAACACAAACATTCCCAAAATGATGCGTATAATTTCAGGGTCCTCGGGTCCAACCCGGGTCTGGAAGGCTCCCTCCCTGCTCAGGCCAGCAGAGAGCCCTACAGGGCAGGCCACCCCAGAGCACCCGTTTTTCTGGGCTTGCGTGTGCCCTGTGCACTGACCGGCCTCCAGCCCCCACCACACAGCCCCCCACCCCTCATGCGTTCAGGGAGGTGAGGCCACCGGGTTCCCAGGGGCTTGCTTCCATTCTGCCTGAGTCACTGCTCCCACTCTAGGCTCCCTGGCTCTGCCCTGGGTCTCCACCTCGGGGTCCTTGGGTGTGGCCTGCATGGGGTCCTAGGCAGAGGTCTGAGAATGAACCCCAGTGACCCTTCCCTCTGCGTCTGTGTGGTTCCTATGACTATGATGGCAAAGCAGTCCTGTTTGTTATCTTACACTATTGGCAAAGGGCAGATTACCCAGGTGGGCGTAATCTAGTCACATGCACCCTCTGTAAGAAGAGAGTTCTCTTGCTGATAGCAGAAGAGGAAGCCAGTGATTTGACGCTCAGGAGAGAAGGTGGGGGGATTCAAAGCGCTGGTACCGGCTTTGAAGATAGAGGGGGCCAGAGGTCAAGGAATCGGTGTGGCCATTAGGAGTTGAGAATGGCCCACGGCCGACAGCCCACACAAAAGTGGGGACCTCAGTTCTACAGTCACGAGGAATGGAATTCTGGCAACAACCCCAATGAGCTTGGAAGTGGATTTTTCCCAGAGCCCAGGAGAGACAGAAAGCTCTCCCTGACCTGCCGCTGGCTGTATGTGTAACCCTGGGCAAGTCACCTCCTCGTGGGCCTTGTTGATTTGGGCCTGTGAGACCCTAAGCTGTGATCCCAGTCAAGCCCGTCTGGACTTCTCACCTACAGAACCGTGACATAAGAAATGGGTGCTCTTTTATACCACTAAATCAGTGCTCATTTGTTATGCAGCAATAGCAAACTAGTACAGCTTTGACGCCCCATCTCCCTTTCTGAGCTGAGGCTCCTTCCCCTGGGAGCTGGCTAAAATTGCTCCAGCAGCCCCAGGATTCCTGGAACTCCTAGCCCCCACTGGCCCCAGGGCTCTAGATCCTGCTCCTGTGGGGTTCAAACACTAAAATAAACATGTTAACACTTCAGGAAAAAAAAAGAGAGAGAGAATATGGGAAAGAAATGAAGATGTTTTGGGGCAATCACCTGTGAAACAAACATAAATCATTTCACTGTGCAGCATATTGCCAGTAGTTCTGTGAAGGAATGTGGGGTTTTACCTAGATGAAATTGTTAACAAATTAAAGTTTATTCTGTCTGATAGTGTGCCACCTAATTTGTATGCTGGGATTTTGTAGCTAATATTTAGACTACCTCACATTATGACATGACAATTTCAAATCTTTACCTTCTTCCAGACATTTGAAAATATATTTCTTTACACTTAAAAAAAAAAAAAGTCCCCTCCTGCCCTCAGGAGCTGCCAGCGTCAGGGGAAGCCAGTGGCACTCCCCTCCAACATGCTCTGACGGTTGGTGGCTCAGCACGCTGAGGGGAAAAGCTCAGGAGGTAGAGGTGACGGCTCATCCTGGAGACCTGATGGCTTCCCGTCCACACTGCTGTATTCATCCAGGTGGTGGAGGCTGCTAGTGTCACCCAGCGTCTGCTCTTTCCTTCCGGCTCATATTAAGAAGCAGGGATTTTCAGCTCAGCAGTGCCCCCTGGAAAAAGACTGAATCCCCAGTCTCCCTTGCAGCTCGGTTGCTCCTGGGACTGAGTTCTGGGTGGTCAGAGCTGAGCAGCTCTCTAGGCTTGCAGTTAAAGGGCGAGTGGGCCGCCTTAGCCCCTCCAGCTGGGGCGGGGTCTTGCTCCACCCTGCAGGTGAGAGCAGCACCTTGAGGGGGGCCTTGCCACAAGACCACAGCAGCGTGGGGCTCCGTGGGCAGAGCCTCCATCCCACAGAGACCTACACCACAGAGTAACAGAGAAACTTCTCAAGTTTAAGGCAAGAGGATTCCCTTAACAGCAAACATGCATTCTAATAAAGACAATGTTTCAATTGCTGGAAGCCCTGAGCAGGTGGGTCTCCATGGCAGAGCTTGCAGGAGCCTCCTGTTGAGCCTCCTCCTGAGGCAGGGTGAGGGTGAGGCTAATCTCCAATCCAGGGGAAAGGCCTCTGGGTGAGGGGACCTGAGAGCGCTGAGCTCTCCCAGGCGCAGCCCTGGGCTCTGAGTGGGAACTGAGGGGAGGTGGGAAGTGGTCTTAGGCTGGACTCCCCCAGAAGCAGACACTGAGGCAAGTGCTTTATTTGGTAGGTGGTCCCAGGAAGCATCAACAGGGAGTGGGGGAGACAGGAAAAGAAAGGCGGCCAAGAAAGGGTCTGTAATTCAAGTTTTCAAGTGGGCAACAAGATCCATCCCAATGGCACTTGGGGGACCACGTGGAACCGGCCTCAGAGCTGCCCCACCTGAGCAGCCTTCACGTCAGCTCCCACCCACCCTAGGCCGAGGGCCCTCCTGGGGCCATGGGGGTCCACACTCTCCCCGCCTGCCTTGTAGGCCTCCTGGGCGGGGCCTGGGACTGAGTAAAGGTGCTGAAAGGAGCAGCAGCAGGCAGGTACCAGGAGAGTGAGATCCAGGGGCCCATGTGCCAGCACCTGCAGCGAGCTCGGCAGAGGCTGAGCTAAATGCAGTCGTGCCAGGAGAAGGGTCTACGTGTCCACAGGGGCTTGCTGAGTCCTTCTAGTAATGAACTGAGCTGGCCTGGGAAGTTCCCGTAGCTTTGATTACTGGAGGTGCACCACCAGCTGCAAACCAGCATTGCCTAGGGCCAGGGTGGAGGCGGCTGCTGGAGCACTTTCTGGGTGTCTGCTCCACCCTCAGCTCCAGCCTTCAGCTTTGTGTCTGCCCCTCAGAGTGGAGCTGGCTGCCTGTTCCTTGGTGCTTGCTAGCCTGCTGGTGAGGACAGGAGAGTTCTCAGAGGTGCTGGGCCAGCCTCAGCCTTAGGCAGGGCCTGGGTGCCTGGGCCTCTGGGGAAGGAGGATGTTTTTCCCTGACCTTGCACCTCCCGTAGGGGTAGAAATCTCTCACTGTCTGGGCCCAGGAATGTTTCCTGCCCCTGCCATAGGAGAAGAGGGTGTTTTCCTCTTTTTGCCCCACCTGCAATGTTTCCACCTGCACCCTGGGGGCTGCGGGGTGTGCTGCCTTCCCTGGTGGCTTAAGGTTTTTGTTCCCCAGGGGAGAAGGAAGGAGGGGGATGCCGCTCCTGCAGTGGCAGAACTCAAAGGCCAGGTCTCTGCCCTACAGAGTGAGGGAACTTTTTGGACCCTCAGAAGTACATGTGCCCTGGCAGGGGCAGGATGGCTTGCGGTCATCTAGGCCCAGACCTGCCTCTTCCTAACCCTCCACTCCTCTGATGGGCTCCACGGCTGCTTTAGTTTCCTTCCACGCTGTGGTGGTTAGAAGCTGTGTATACCCCAGAAAAGTACTGTCTTAACGTTTACCCATTCCTGTGGGTGTGGGCCCATTGTAAGCAGGATCTTTTGGTGAGGAGGGTCTTAATTTAAGAAGTGACCCACCTCATTCAGGGGTGTCTTAATCTTCTTACTGGAGTCCTTTATAATCCAGATGACTATAGAAAGAAGAAAAGAAAACCAGGGAATCAAGAAGCTGGAAGCATCACAACCAGAATAAAAGGGAAAAAGCAGCACGCCCTGCCATGTGCCTTGCCATGTGACAGAGTAGTCCAGGATCTCCAGCAGCCGGTCTTCAGGAAAAGCATTGTCCTATGATGCCTTGATTGGGACATTGTCATGGCTTCAACACTGTAAGCTTGTAAGCTAATAAATTCCCATAGTTAAAGCGAACACATTTTATGGGATTAGCTTTCAGCAGCTTAGCAACTAAGACTCCCACACTGCCACATGCACACCTGTGCACATCTCCCTCCACTCTTGTCTGAACAGCTGAGACCCACGTCCCCTACCACGGCTTCCCTTGGGCTCCATCCTCCTCTGCCACAACTCCTTCCATCTTTCAATGTGTGCGCATTCGCCTCCTCTTCCAGGAAGCCTCTCACATCCCCCCATCAGAGCAGATCCCTGTCTCCTCTGTGCTCCTTGCCTTGTGCCTGGGGCCCATCACTGCAGGGAACACGGGTGGCCGGTGTCACACTTGTGGCTAAGTGCCTGGCTCCCACTGACATCAAAACTCCTGGGGTCGGCAGGGACCTGTCCCGTCCACTGCAGCATCCGTTACAGGGGCAAGGACTGGAGCCTTTGGTCAGGGCAAGGCCAGGGCTCTGGAGCTTCAGGAATGAACTCAGCCTCCTTTTCAGTTTTCCAGACAGTGGAGTGACCATTCCTGATCCGGTCTTCTCCCCGTGAAGTGCCCAAGAGCCCTATTGTGACACTCTCTGCCCTGCCCCGGTCGTCTGCTCATCTGCTTCCCGACAGGGCTCTGATGCCAGGCACGGAAAGGACAGTGTCTTATGCCCTCTGGGTGTCCCCTGCCCATTAAGGAGGAAGCTCAAAGGGTTTTCGAGTGAGCGGCTCAATATGTGTCCTGGCCACTCGTCAGTCCTGCCTCCCAACAGGAACTCTGTCAACGGCATCACTGAATAAGGGGAAACTGAGGCTCACAGAGGAACCACAGATGGCCCCAGGTCTTACAGACCACCCGTGGAGAGGCTGGAACCAACCTAAGTCTCCAGCCCAGTGAGTCAGTGCTCGATGCACCCCCACCTTGCTCTGCCCCTCCAGGACAAGGCCGGGTGGGAGGATGGGGGGATCCTGCACCTCCAGCTCACAACTCTAACCACAGCTGCAAGAAGCAAGAACGGCGGGAGGTGCACAGCCTCTTTATTTCTCAGGCTTCTCAGCCTTGAGCGGGGTCTTTGCAGGTTCATCTTGGGGTACGTTTTCTCTTGGAGACTCGTCCCCTTCAGCCCTGGGTTCGTCTGGGGGAGATGGGGTTTCCTTTTTCGAATTCCCCAGCCAGGCCCCAAAAGCTGACCCAACAGCACCCAGAAGGATGTTGGACGATGTCGAGAGTCCAGCTGCCCCTGGGGAGGACACAGAGGAGAGCACAGGAGGACGTGTCAGTGACCAGGGCCCCAGGGGCCCTGAGGTCTCCCCACTCCCTCCTCCATGGCCTAAAACCCCCGGAGTCTATGCTCTGGGGAGAGGGTGCTGGAGACAGCTGGGAGAGAGAAGACATGGGATACATTTATGCAGCATCACAGAAGGAGGGAGAGTCAGCCCCAGACCCGGAAGCTGCAGCTGCCCTGACTCCCCACAGGAGACCACTGTACTCAGAGGGCGGAGGCGCCCAGAGAGTTCAGCTTGGGCGGGGTGGACCCAGAGCCCAGGCATCATGGGCTCAGGCCCGGGCGCCCTCCCTCCCTCTCCCTCCCTCACCCTTCTGACCCCTCCACTCCCACCAAAGCTCAACCAGAAGGATTTGGAGAGGGGACACTGAGGGCGGGAGAAAGACCAGAGACGCTGAAGAGCCTGGAGCTCCAGGGACAGCGGAGGCCTCCCTCAGGCTCAGCCTCTGGGCTGGATCCTCTCCTGGCTCCTAGCTCCCCCCCAACCCCCACCCCCGTTCCCTCTCCTGCCCCCACACTCACCCACTGACTGCAGCGTGGCCACCAGGCCGCCCGCTGCCACTCCGCCCCCGTTGGCGATGGCCGCTGCAGACATCATCTTGGCAGCCAGGGAGGACGCCGCGATTCCTGCGCCGGAGAAGCCCACGGCGCCGAGGACCACGGGGACAGCCCCCACGGCCACCACTGGGGGTGGGGGACGATTTGTTGGGGGATGTACCCCTTAGGACCTACCTCCTTGACAGTTTTGGGGGGGGCAGTTCTGAGCATATGACAGCGCTTGGTCTAGGGGGATCCAGGGTAAGGACAGGTGCCGGGGCTGGGAAGAGGTCACAGAAGCCACAGCACGGGGCCTGCTTCTGTCTCTAGTTTCCCGGGTGCCTTTGTGGAAGTCATTTCCCTCCTGGGTCTCAGTTTCTTATGGGTAAATGCAGAAAGTGGAACAAACCATTGCTCTAAAAGTAGCTTTTAGCACCAAGGGTCACTTTTCAAAAGGAATCTTCCCCACATGCTCCTAAC
>JAQZBX010082989.1:0-13462 GCA_029593785.1 Cabassous unicinctus
CCCTATGCTTTCCCTCCTTTTTCTGCCCTTTCCTTCCCCTCCCTCCCTCCCTCCCTCCTTCCTTCCTTCCTTCCTTCCTTTATTCCTTTTGGCTCACTTCAGTTATTAAGCACACATTTATTGAGCACCTACTGTATGCCAGGGTCTAAGGTGAGTGAGATGTTGCCTCTATCTTCAGAGACCAGAGCCTCTTCCATATGCACAACCCCAGGAGCTGTGCCGTCTTGGGTCTCCATGTCACCTGCACACATGAGGAAGGCAAACCCGGGCTTCCTCCAAAGCCTTTTCCAGCTCTGCATTCTTCAAAGCCATGACCTGTAGAGAAATCGGAAGTGTGTGGAAAAATCACAACTCTCTCCTGTCTTTACTGAATCCACCAATTCCCAGAGCTATGGGGGAGTATCCACAACTGAGCCTCCTCTGGGCTCCTCCTGCTCCGTGTTTCGATTCAGCGCCCAGGTGCCATATCGTCAGCACTCCTGCTCACGCACTCTTACGGCCGTGAGCACGCACATGCACACACGCATACTCACTCATGGGGAAAAGAATCAATGCAATTTGAATTTCTCTCCCCCAGCTGGTCTTTGGTAAATTGTTGTGGAGAGCTATTGATCTCTTATTGCGATGTGAGTTTTAACAGCATTAAGGTAAACATAGCCTTATTGTGTTCATTTTACTGGAAAACAGTTATCTAGACAAAAGGAGACACGGAGCTGCGGTTGCTACTCAGCTTACCTCTAGGAAAGATACAGCAAATCACCTCCAATAAAACAAAGCAAAACAAAAAGCTCTCCATGCTGAACGGAATGGGGAAATTGCTCTCCTGTCACTAATTTTGATTGAATTGAGTCGGCAGTCTCTGAACTGGTTCACCGATACAACAATAGGAAACATTTAACTATTTCTTATACTTTTACACATAGAAAGTAGGTTTTCAAATAGCCAGCAGGGTGTGTGTGCAGTGCTCAGACATAAACGCACAATGGATTGCAAACAGATCTTGGGACTCGACAGAATGTAATATTGCCCAGAAGAGCCCCCAGAGGCTGCTGGCGATAGGAGGATGTGGCCCCTGTCTGCGGGGGAGGGGCTGGGGGAACCAGGGCCCAGAGACAATGACATTCATGGTCATGCCAGCTGACATCTATCGAGGAATTCTGTGTGCCCAGCACTGCTCTGAGTGCTTTACAGGTATCATCTCACTAAATCCTCATGACATCACTGCTTTTATGACCCTCGTTTTTCACAGATGGTGAAACCCAGCAGTTGCCTGTCCTGGTTAAGAACCAGACTTGGGTTGGAAGAGCCCTGGGCCAGGAAATTCTGATTCAGATGGTGGCTCTGCCGTTTGACCTGCCTCCGAGTCCCAGCTCGCTATCCATTAGCTGTAGAACTTTGGGCAAGTTGTTAAATTTTCTGAGCTTTGGTCTCTTCCTTCATAAAGTGGGGACAGCAGTAGCGACCTCACTGTCTGCTGGTGAGGATCAAATGACCTGGTGCCTGTAAAATGCCCCACACCCGTTAAATGTGGGCTGTCTTCCATGCTCCTTTCTGAATCACAGTTTCTATTAAACCAGGCATTGGCAAACTTTTTCTGTTAAAGGCCAGAGAGTAAGTATTGTAAGTTTATGGGCCACAAGGTCTCTGTCCCAGCTGCTCAATTCTACCACTGTAGCATGAAAACAGCTGCAGGCAGTACAAAAACGAAAGGGCGTGGCTGTGTATCAATGAAACTTTATTTGTGAATACTGCAATTTGAATTTCATATAATTTTCAGGTGCATAAAATATTCTTCTACGTTTGATTTTTTTTCCCAACCTTTTAAAAATGTAAAAACTTATCTCACGGGCCATACAAAAGCAGAGAGTGGGTCGGATTTGTCTGTTTCCTAGGTTACCGGTTGTTTCTTTAAGGGGAAACAGGAGTTCACAGTGGTTGACTATCAAACACTGTCCAATAAAAAATAAAAAAACCCAATATTCTAAAATCCATTTGGTTGAGGTATTTATTTCTCCATTTATTAATTTATCAATGACAATTCCACTACTGGCACCATCTTCTTCCCCGCTTCTCCCAACACACACTCATACACACACATAGACACACAGGCAAAACTTTGCTTTTTCCCTAGTTCCCCAGGGAGCCCTCACTTCATGGGGTGGCCTAAGGAGAGATCAGTGAAGCTGTGTGCTGTAGGCTATTAAAGCACAGCTGTTCATCAGTTAGGGTGGAGAAACCGCCCTGCTGTTTTAGAGTGGCGTGATGCGCCTCACATTGCTGGCGCAGGCACAGTGAGCTGGGAGCACATCGCCCGTCTTCCTCCATCCACCTCCCACAGACGCTTGTCTGGAGGGCACCCCAGATCCCCCTGTTCCTGCTTCTACGCTGCCTGCAGCCCGTCCTTCATCCAGCCTAGACCGCAGCTGGAGGGCACTGCTCTCCCACTTTGGACCAAAAGCTGGTCTGTGCCCTGGGGGTAGTTATGGCTCAGATTAAACGTCTTTGGTTTGACCTGAATGAGGCTTATCCTGGGAACTCTTGTGTTCCCAACAGCTTTCACTACCCTCCTCTGTAAAGGAGAGCTTGGCCCTTATTGTCCTGTGGATTCAGAAAGCCTAAGTTTTAACTACAACTTACAGCTAAAGAACTATTTAATTCCACTCCCACTGCTCGATTTAATTCCATTCCTATCTAAAGCAGTCCCCCCTTACAGTTTACAATATCGTCCTGCTTATTTCCACAATTCGTAATTCTTTTGTTTGTCTCCTCTTCTGCACACTGCCCATCCCGCTTCTCCATAAAAACTTAACACCAAGTAGGAGCTCAATAAATCTTGGTTGACCAGATGACTGAAATTTGTGGATGGAAACAGAGCATCTGGAACTGGGGACTGCTACTCTGGTTTGGGGAACATTCAATTCAAGTCTCAGCATTAACACTTGGTCTCTGTGGTCTATAGCCAATCACTTAGCATCTTTGAACTTCAGTCCCTGTAGCAGAAAAAGAAAGTCAGTGCTAGCACTTTCTTTGTAGGAATGTTGGGAGAATTAAATGTCATAAATGGTGTAAAAAGTGCCCGTGAATGGTAAATCCTGCTGAATACCCTAGTCATTGGTGATATGAGAGTGACAGGGGATAGGGACGATGAGTGGCTCAGCTTTTGTCATTGTTGCATGTGACAGAATTCCTGTTCGCTGTCCGTAGGGCCTGTTGAGTGAAAGGATAGTGCAGGGCAGAATAAGCCAGCACTAGGGGACTGAGAATAACAGACGCACATGCTGACGGATTCCCTGGCTTCCCCGGGAAGCCCGTTTACAGCAACAAGAACAGCTCCAGTTTATGGAGAATGATCTCATTCAAAGCATCATCAGAGTGCTTTATAGAAAAGACCTCATGGCATCTTCCGGAAACCTGGCAAGGCAGTCCTTGTCAATGAGGATATCTGGGCAGAGAGAGGGTAAATCAGTCTGTCCAAGGGCGTGCACCTGGGAAGAGGCAAATCCAGAGCAGTGTGATGGTGAAGTGTGGAGGCTCTGAGGAAGACCCTCAGGTTTTTATCTTGGCACCTTCCTTTGCTAGCCATGGCTGAACTGGGCTTGGTTACTTAAATCTGGAGTCTCAGTTTCCCCATCTTTAAATGAGGATCATGATAGTAGAAATGACCTCAGTGTTGTTGGGTAGCCTAAGTGAGGTAATATACTAGCACACAGAGACGGGCACAAGATAAACTCCTAAACTCATGGGTATTGTTTACAGCTCTTATATCAGGTTGGTGCAAATCAAGAACCTTCCCTCTTCCTTCCACCTCCAGTCTGCTCCAGTTCCAAGGTGATGAAGGCTCCATGCTGGGAATGAGCTCCAGTCTCCACTGCTTGATGTACAGCCTCCCCTAAGGGGAGTTGGCTTCCAGCAGCAAATCTGTTGGTTTGAACACCTCTCTGAGCTCTTGTGACCACTATTTGGGCTATTAAAGGACCTTCTCCTGTACCTCCTGCTGCCATAGAACAAACAAGAAGACTGCTGTGGCAGCCAATCGCCTTCTTAATTAAGCAGAGCCAGTGAGAATGTCAAAAAAGGTGTGAAAGCAAGACTCCATGTGGGTAATCTAGCTCAGGAAATAGAGAACAAATCTTAGCTGGTGAATGCAGATCTGCCCTTCCTTTTTTTTTGGCACTTAAGAAATTGCTCAGATCACTGGGAATTGGGAAAAGTTAAAACAGAAAATGACGATGGTTTGTAACTCATGTTTGCAAAAGGCAGTATGTCTCCCAAAGGGTTTTCAAATCTAATCACTCCTTGGCCCTAGTCTACAGGCCTGAGTTTGAGCCTTGACTCTGCCACTTACTAGCTGTGAACCTTTAGGGAAGCTACCTAATCTCTCTGTGCCTCAGTTTCCACATTTGTAAGATGGGGATAATAATATTGCTCTCATGAGGTAGTTAGGAAATTCAAGCATTTAGCAAGGTGACTGCTCAAGAAATAATAGCTATCGTCTTAGAGTTCTTATCATTATCATCATTATTTTACTTTCTGTCCTTTTCCCCCACCCCATCCTCTGTATTTGGGCTATCTCAGACCACTGAATGCTCCCTGTACATACTTGGCTCTCTAGATGCTCTCCATTTGCACTTGTCCTTGCTTTTCCTGAAACACATTGCCTTTTGCTTCTGCCTGGTAGACCAGTACTTCTGTTGGGCGAAACCTCCCCTACATCCCTGGGTATTTGCAGCTTTTGTAGTCTGTCTCACTTAGTTCTCCTAAAACCTCTTATGAAAAGTCCTTTTGTCCATGGGGAAATTGGAACTCACAGAGGTTGATCTGTCCAAAGTCACCAAGCGAATAACTGGAGGACTTGGGTTGCAAACTCAGGGCTCCCTGGTGCTCAGGCTACCCTGATTCACACCTGTTTCTTGATCGACACTTACCACATGATGTTCATAGTATTTGTGTAGTGTCCATTGACCCAGCCATGTTATTATGACTTCTTTGATGGTGGGATGTCTTCTCCTTTGTCTTTGTGTGCCAGCTTCTAGCATAATGCCTTGCACAGGCAGATCCTGAATAGATACCTGGTGAATGAGTGAAGGAAAGAATAAATTCCACATCCATATGAAAAAGAAGTTAGATTTCAAGGGATCTCTACACTCCCTCATAGCTCTCAAAAATCTAAGTCACATATTTTATGAACTTCACATGTGTGATGACATGCCAAACATCATGTGTATCCATAGACTCGTAGGAAGATCTCAGAAAAGACAAACCTGAGGAGCCTCTTGAACTGGGGTGAGGTGTGGAAATAGGAAAAGGTGTTAGAATTGAGCAGAACTATGGACCCTGACCTTCATCAAGTCTCTTCCCCTCACTGAGCTTCAGTCTCTTTATCTGTAAGATGGGGCTGTGGTGAGGACTCTGCCTGCTACACAGAAGCACCCAACAGGAGTTGGTTTTCCCTTCCTCCACCTCTGATCTATGATAGAAGGCTCGATTTCCTCATTCTGACAGCTAAGGTAACTGGTTACTCCATCAACCTAATAAAGTTTATCTGCTCTCTGTTGCCATCTGTGCAGCATCAACGGCATTTATTGAACATCAACCCTGTGGTATTTGGCATATCTGGTGCACCAGATGGCCCTGCTCAATGCCAGAGGACTGGGTCAGATAAGGGAGTCTTTAAGGTTGTAGGACTATGGCATCCCTTCCCACCGGAGGTTTAGAAAGCAAAGAGTCAGTAAGAGAGATGGGGAAACAATGGCTTTTGCAAGGGTAGAGAGGAGAAAAAATACGAGGCACGCATAGGGGTCATCGGGAGACAGTGTGTTTGAATCGGGAGGCTGTGCATGACAGTAGTGGTGTCTGAATTTGGGTCAGTGGGTCTGGAGAGTGGAGAGGAGCATCCTGTTGAGTAGTGGGTGGCCAGTGAAGGGGCTTGAAGTCCTTCCTCCCTCCCTGCTTCCAGGCCTTACTTCCTTTTTCTTCTCTCTCTCTGTGGATTTCAAAAGGATAGAATTTAAGTCACGGTTAAAGTTGGAGGACATAAAAGACAGATCTCTGTGGGGTTGTAAGTGTGTGTAGGAAAGAGAAGTGATCAAATTAGAAAAAGATTAAAATATCAGTACAGTTTCTAAGTTCTGAAACTAAATGCTAGTCTGTAAAAGACAAATCACAGAATACTAGCATCCTCTTAAACATCACTTGTCTCCTGTTTCTTTTCTGTTTCTCTTTTTGGATGACTATGACACAAATGCTTAGGAACAGTCCCCTCATGGAACCCCTCTCCTGACTTACTCTGTAAATATTAACTCCCAGTTGACAGGTACTTGATTTCCCCCAGTTTTAACTCCAAGGGAACAAGAATGTTCCAACCATGCATCCATCCATCCATCCATCCATCCATCCATCCATCCATCTACAAGGCACAGATATGGTGTAGAAAGGGGGCATTCAAGGAAGAATGAGGTATTATTTATTGAATATAGAGTTATTAGGGTCAGGACCTATAAACTTGGGTATGAATTCTGTCTTCTTCTAGTCACTTCATCATTCAGAGACTCAGCCTTGTCATTTGTAAACTGGGGCTAATAGACTTGCCTTGCAAGGTTGTTATAAGGCACCCATGCATTTGCCTTCACCAAATCCTTCCCTTGGTGATGTGGATGGGAACCTCCTGATATTACCTCCTCTCACCAGCTTGTGCAAGGGTTGGCTTCTCAATAAAGGGGATTATTGCATGTTTTTCCAGAAGGAGAATAGGGCAGAACCACACTGCCCCCTCTCATTGGGGAGTTAGAGGAGAAGAGTCTCATTCTTCCTGAAGCCCAGTCTTCCTGGGGTACCTAATTATGCCAGAGACCAGACTTGACTTTGGGGCCATTGTCTGACTGCTACTCTCAGGAGATGTCTGTTCTGGCAGGCAGTGAGTTCCACAGGATGCCCTGGGTGGAATTTTTCCCTAAACCATAAAAGCTCAGAGTTGGAGACTGGGCTCCCACATGTTATCACACAGCATTCACAGAGTGGGGGATCATTCATCCTGTTTTTCCAGATAAGGAACCTTATTGGGGCTCAGAAAGGTTAAATAACTTGCCCAAGTTCACACAGTCTCAATAGACACAGGCATTTGTGGGGATTTTAGAAGTAGAAGGGCTATGCTAGCCACACAGCCATCCCTATAAAGATCTGTGGAATGGAATGCATCTTGAAAAAACAAAACAAAACAAAACATTTTTTTTCTTTTTGCAAAACTGGGCCCCTGAGCAGACAGGTGTCCTCAGCGACCCTCCAAGGACCAGGGCAGGCCATGGCGAGGCTGCCTCAATCAACAGCAACGTGGGGAAACCCTGGGACATTGAAGTGAGCTTTTCAAGAGGCCAAGTGTTTCATTGAAAGAACTGTCCTTTATTCTAAGATGTATTTATGTCGGTCCTAGAATTTTGGTGTGAGAAGTCCTTTCTTTTATGAAATGAGAGTGATCATAGATGGTAACTTGAGTTTTGTTTATAAAGTTTTGGCTAAATGAAAACTGACAATTCTATGTTCTTTCCCTTTCTTTATCTATCGATATACCTGGCACCGCTTCTCTAGATACCTCAAGGGAGTTCCATGAATTAAAGGCTCCTAATACCTTCCCGGAGCTACTCATCAGTCACAGTCACACCTCAAGCATCCCAGGAGCCCTGTGGTCCTGGCTTTGTCCCTTTCCAGCTGTGTGACCATGACCAGGTGGCTTCACCTCTCTGAGCCTTATTTCCTTTCTTGCAAACTGGACTTAATGAGACCAATTTCAAAGGGTCACTATGAGGCTGGGCTGAGATAGTGAGCGGGAAGGGCCAGAGCGGGGCTTGACTCCAGCCATTCATTCATTCATTCATTCAATCAATCATTTTCTGTGGACCAGATCTTGTGTAGCACATACTGAGTAAACAACTGTGGAAAAGCACAGGCCAGCTTTTTTTTATTTTTAACCTAGCAGGGCTCCCCAAATAAATGGTGATCTCTTCCCTGCGTTGCGTGAGTAGGGAGGCAGGGGAGCTACAGGGGGTCAAGGGAGCATATGGGTGTGGAGGGGGTGCAGCATCTTGGTCGGCCTGGGGTGCCCGTGCTGGTAGGGTGCGGGCTGGCCATTTTGGAGAAGCTCCTGGCTAAATTGGAGATGCTAGAGGACCAGAGGAACAGCTTCCTGGAGAGCCCAGGGATTTAAACACTTCAGAGAAAATGCACACGCATGGTTGCTTGAAACAGCAGACAGCCTGAGGTCTTTTTTAGAGACGGAGGTCGACACTGATCTGGAAATGATGCCTTCTCTTAGGGCCACAATGACAGGCCCCTGCATTGGGAGGTCTGTCCTTGTTTGTAGAGTTCTTTCTCAGACTTGACTCCATTTGATCTTCACAACAATCCCACAGTGTAGATATTGTCATCCCCATTACAGAAGAGACCTGGGGAGATGAAATGACTGCCCAAGGTCACCCGGCTGGTCAGCTGAGACTTGGCCCAGGTTATCGATATACTTCACTGGCTCTCCGAAAGCAGCCATTTCTTTCCGTCGTCTCCGGAGTCTACGTTTCTGTCATACACACACCTGCCTTCTTGCTCTCTCTCTCTGACCTCAACAGGCTTTAAAAAGGTGAGTCAATCTCTTGGGTCCTTGACCTGAGACGCCCGAGACTCGGGGCCGGTGTGTGGCTAAATGGAGTGGGGCTCCCTATGTCTGCCTGCCTCCCCGGCGGGTTGGGAGGGATAGCTTCTCAAATGTGGGAGGTTGTGGGAGGTGTGGGAGGTGGGGCGTATGGGAACCCCTATATTTTTTGTGTAACATTTATGTAATCTAAGTATCTTTGGAAAAAAAAATTGGAAAAAAAAAGTGATATTAGAAAAGGCCTCAGGACAAAAGGGACCTGATAATTCTTATGGTGGCAGAAAGGCGTGCATCTGGGGGAAATTCATTATTTACATTCTACTGTGGGAGTCCTTGGGCATGTTTTTCCCAAATGGAAACATCTGACAGAAAGCGCAACAAATCATAAAGAAGGAGCTTCACTTTGGAAAAAAAAAAAAAGAAATAATCTTTAGCATCTGAAGTTGGACACTGATGAATAGTCAGGGTTAAAATTTTTTGAACTAGTGAATGGACGCACTTAGCCATCTGATGTAGATTTATATAGAAACGAATGTTGCTCTGTTTTAGTCTTGTTGTTGGGTGTACGGGGTCTATTTTTTTTAAGGATATAAATTCCAACCATGTTTTGTGTGAAGGGTCTCAGTGCATACTGACATTGTGAGTGTCAGCACCAGATCACTTTAATCAGAGAGTGGATATGCATGATAAAATGGATAAGGGACTTTAATCAAAAAATCCGCTGGCCTGGAAACGTGACGCACTCCGCCAAACACACTTCATCCCACTTTTCTTGTGCCACTGCCAAGATTTTATTTCATGAATATGCATTGGACATGATATTACATTAAAATGTGACATTGGTGTGTGGTGGGGAAGATTTAGAATCCTCCCAATATAGATGTGTGTGTACACACACACACATGCTTACATACATGTACACACATACGTGTGCATACAGTACATGAACACGCACATAGACTTCTGCAAGTTTTTGTCACTTGAACATGAATGTTACTATATGATTTTTCTTCCAAAAGCTTATTTGGGAGCTGAATATTGGATTTATAACCAGAATCATCCCTGTAAGAAATTAATAACAATAGTAGGCGGGGGTTTTGTTTAAACTCTACCCAGAAAAATCTCTATCCAGTTTTCAGCAAGTCACATCTTTCCATATAAAATGCTCATTTGTGAGAGAGGGCACAGGCAGGCAATTTTGTGGTTTGTTTCTATTTCAAGGAATTAATTCCAGGCATAGTGAGTGCAGAGCTATGTGCCTTTCCCAATTTAGGCTGTATCACATGCCTCTTAGAAACAGAGGCAGGAGAAACTTATGAAAATGCATGCAGCTCCCTTCCTGAGAAGCAACTTTGGGGCTTAGTTCTGTATGCTTCGGAATTCCACAGACTCCAGCGAATCTGCCGCCTGCAGCCCCCCTCCTCGCTGCCTGCTGTGTTTTTCCCTCGGTCTAGACGGAGGCTGCAAATTTTGAAAATTTATCGGAAATAATATCATGCCATGCAAAGCAAACGACTTGCAAAGTAAAGGTGCATTGTGCAGATTAAAGATGAATGCATTGTCAGATCTTGTTTGATATCTTGCAGAGCCTCTCCCGTGGAAAAATTCCGGGTGGTGTTCGGCAAGCACAGATTCATCGAAAGGAATCAGATGCTGAATGGCTTCATGATGCTATTTGCATAGAAATGGGATGGTGTGTTGTCTCCCCGCAGGGCTGGGTGTCCCTGGGCCTCTCAAGGGCATTGGTGGCAAATGGCTAGTGCTAGTACCTGCCAGGCATTTTGACCGTGTAGACAACTGCCGAAACGGTAGGATTTTGGTGGCATTAGTAAGCCCTGCTCTACCCAACCGATAAAATCACTTCTCTGACCCACTTAAATTCTCTTTCACCAAGAATAGACCTAGAGGGCATGTAGTGAGTTGAATAGTGTCCCCTAAAATTCATGTTCACCTGGAACCTCAGAGGCTGACCTTATTTGGAAAGAGGGTCTTTGCAGATAAAGTTATTAGTTGTAACCAGTTAAGAACGTCAAGATGAAATCATCCCGGATTTAGGGCAGGCCCCAAATGTGTCCTTGTAAGAAGAGAAGAGGACACACAGGGACCCAGGGAGAGAAGGGCACATGACAACGAGCCCTTGGAGGACGCCTGGCCCCGCGGACACCTGGATTTTGCACTTCTGGCCTGCAGAAGCGTGAGAGAAGGGATTTTGGATGTTTCCGGCTGCCCAGTTTGTGGCACTTTGTTACGGCAACCCCAGGAGACGAGGATGAGTCTAATTGTAGAGGGTTAGTGAGGTCCCCTCAACACAAAGCAAGGATCCTGGCGTCCACCCTCGCCCTGCGCTCTCCTGCCGGGTGACCGGGCTCGCTTCTGCTCGTCTGCCCTTTGGGGGGACGATACTTATCTCACAGGGTTGTCCGACTCCACCACCATTATTTCAGGGCTTACTAGGTGAGCTGTCGAGGGGAAGACACAAACCTTAGGCGTTGTGGTTGAGGGCTGGAGTGACCTCCTCCAAGAGGCGGGGACTGCTCAGTCAGGCCTGCAGTATAAGGCAGGGTGCATGGGGGGTGACGTGGGCCCCTCCTGCCTTCCCTCCCGCCCTTCCTTCCTGCAATTGAGAGACGGCGCCTGGAATTAGATTCCCCGAGACGGCGACTCTAACTGAGCTTTCAGAGCTCTGGGGAGGACGGAGCAACGAACGCAAGGACTTAAAAGGCAGGGTGCACAAAGGGCCCAACGTCACCCACTGTAGCCGGTCCCAGCTACCTGCCCAGGTGTTCCTCTGCTCAGAAACCTCTGGAATTGATCAGTGGAATTCTATTTTCTTTCCAGATAAACTATTTTTAAATGCAAATATTTTATGGAATGGTAAATTGGGTCAACTATCATGTCATCCTCACTTAAAAAGATGTCCTTGGAGTCACGGAGAGGGAAGGGCCCTTCAGGATGGCCTTGGGGTCTTATCAACAGCGAGGGGCGTGGCTTCAGAAGAACTGCTGTGACGCCAGCATTTACCCGAGCAGGTACCCTCGCCTCGCCTCGCCTCTCTTTTGTCATTTGAAAGATGTGGATAAAAATAATAACCAACACACATGTTGTTGGAAAGACAAAATGGAGTGAGATGACTCATGTAAGCATATATGACGTGCTCTGAATATTAATGTTATTATTCATTGGGGGTAATTTCCCTTCCCTCCCTCCCTCCCTCCCTCCCAACCTCCCTCCCTTCCTCTCTCCCTTCCTCTCTCCTTTCCTCCTTCTTTCCTTCCTTCCTCTCTTTCCCTTTTGGACCCAAGTATGCGCTGCCAGACCACAGTTTGAATAAGGTGCTCCCTTTCTGGACAAAACCAGACACTGTTAGTCAGACTGAGAAAAAGGCCTCATTGGAGGAGATGAGTGTTGGAAAACCTTTGACAATTCATAGACATGTATTGATTTTGAAGTGCTTTCCCCATGGCCAACATCTCCAAATTGCTTCCCTATAAAAACTAAAATTCAGCAATCTTGGATCTTCTATGGTCACCCCATGGCTTTGGTGACATCAGAATAACTGACAGACCAGCAGAGTCTGCACCCAGGGACCACGGAGAGCAAAGCTTTTAAGTCACCATCAAACACTGAACATTGCAAATTGCAGCTGGGGATCTCCTGGAGCGATGAGTCAGTGGCTGTGTTTGGTGGGGAATGAGTTTTGCAGGAATTCTCTCCTAGTCCGTATTCAAATCGCTGTTTCCGATGAGCTGCTGTGACATCCTGAAATCAAGCAAGCGATTTCAAAACCTCGGCTGCTGCTCACAAGGGCTGTGACAGCCCGATGAGGTTGGGAAGGTGTCTGGACCATCAATGTGGATGAAAGCCAAGAGCCCTGGACAAGGGAGAGGGCGTCTGTTTGTCTCAGGCTGGGCGACCTTGCCAAGCTACATCCCACTCAGGGCCTCAGTTTTCTCTTCCACAAAATGGGCCTAACTCCACTTCAGAGTGATATCGTGAGGCTCAAAAGGGGCTATGTATGGTAAAATATCCTTTGAGCAACCACAGATGAGCAGCAGGCGTTAATATGATTTTCCACCGTGTACTAAGTAGCCCAGACACACATCCATTCAATAACAAAAATGGTGGTGTTTTCAGGGAAGTTCTTATAATCTTAAATAAATAATTAATTTTCTTGGAAAAGTTCTGTGTGCTGAAATTTTGCTCAGGAGGCAAACTTACTCATGGGTTTGGGTGGCGGCAGTTGGCGAATTGGGATGGCATGTTGTCTGCGTGTGGCCACTGGCAGGGAAAATGGCCCTTGTGTTCAGGGTGGGACTATCTGGCTTTTCACTTTATGAACCGTCTTGAGCATCATTCGAAAAGGAAGATGCTCAAGAAAGGCAGGTGGCTTCTTCGCATTTGGAGCCATCATTAGCATACCGACCGGGATCTCGGAACACTGTAACTCAGGAGTAGGAGAGGGAAGAAGAGAATTTCCACGTGAATTTCTGTGGTGATAATGAATCTTTTTGCATTTGCTTATGTCATGTTGATGCCTCACGTTGGTTTATATCGTGTCACGTTTCATTATTCTAGAATTCATAAGACATAGTAGAATACTGGCAGGAATTTGGGAATTGAAAAAAAAAAGGGCCTTTTAACTGTAAGCTTTTACCCCAAATAAATAAACTTTATAAAAGCCAACAAATTTCTGATACTTTGCAATGGCATCCCTTTGGCTGACTAATACAATGGGGTAATATTATGTTTTGTAAAGATGTTTTAAGACTGTGTGGGCTAAGACATTGGATATTTTAGCATGGTATGTGGCATAATAGAAACTGATAT
>JAQZBX010082990.1:0-13444 GCA_029593785.1 Cabassous unicinctus
CTCACATATTAAATTCATGTCTTTACAAACCACTTTTCCAATTTTACATTGTTAGGTCCTTGCAGAGAGAAACCATTTCTTACACAATGCGAAATACTGAAGAAATTTGCTAAGACCTGATGTGCATAAGGTAGTTTGTTAAGGTGCCAAAATCTCAAAATTCAAGATAGATAACATTTTAATATTATTCTATTTTAACATAGTTTTAAGATATAAAAATATTTAAAATACAATTAATACAAATATTCTATGATAAACAAAACTTCAAATTTTTAAATAAATACAGCTCAATTATTTATAAACAGAAATCATGATTCCTGCCTTAGGGATTTGATTAGAGAATTTGGGGAGAAAACAATGTATTAAGTGACCCGTGTGTTTTCCTTTGACACCCATGCTCTTCAACTTTGCCATGTGATAGTGAGAACTTTACTCTCAAATCTTCATGTTTCCTTGACTGAACTTGTTGAAAGGAACACTTCAGGTCTTGGTCCCATAGCTGGCTCTTCTTCCAAGGAGAAGTCACTCTTGATTGAAGGGATGGGGAAAGGTCCCCAGCTAAGGGCTCTTTGGAGCCTTCAGAGCCCCCTGTGAGGTAACTGTCCTACCCGCTGCCCTACTGCCTGTACTTGAGTGAGTAAAGTTAAATCTGGTGGGAAGGTATTTTATTTGGAAGCTTCATAATGGTCTCAGGCCTAAAACATGTTCTGCAATAAAGCTTTAACAATACCAAACTTATATTTTGATTCCCATCTGTCAGGCTCCTGGGAATGTTTCTCACCTTTTTTTGACCTTAAAGAGGAACAAAGTCATGTGATTTACTGACTTCCTTAAACCAGAACATAATATATTGCCTTCCTATTTTAAAGTGCCTTGTAAAGTCCAAAGCTTTAGAATATGCATGTTATTGATGTATTTTATAAGATATTGGCAATATAAATTCATTGCACATTATTACTACTTATTTTACTTAATAATTATTTTGTGTAAAATATTTAGAGACAAATAGCTTAGTTCCTGAGAAACAATAGACAATCAACATATGATTTATTTTCCTTTTTCTTGCCTTCCCCCATCCCAACCATTAATTATCAGTCACATAATAGCTCCATTTTTTCCATCCTTGGACCACAGCTACCCCTTCCATTCCTCTCCATTCATCCCCTGGCCCTCAAGGAAAATACCATATTTAGCATGCTAATGTAATTAGGGTCATATTCTGCCTTCAGTCATCAATGTACAAATGCTGGATGACTAATGAGACAGTCTTAACAGTCTTCTAAGCTGTGTCCTCTAACTAGACTAAAAAAGGCATGGTTTTCTCAGCCCTGTTTTGACAGGGATGAAAATTTGCCCTCCCCTTCAGACATTTGGCAGAGTCAAAAAAGAATATGAAGACAGTGTTTTGATTACAGGGATTTTCATAAAATGGGTTCTAAGGAAAATCAATTCCATCCCACACGTCTCTCTCTTCTGCTGTGTTGTCCCTTTCTTTCTGGAAGCTGGGCTATGGTAGCAGGATGGGGATTCATGTAGCTAAACAGACACTGCAGACTCAGAAGATAAGCAGACATTAATAAGGGGCAGAAGGTCAGAGCAGATCCATCCCCAAGTGTCTCAAATGGAGACAAACCAGCCTGAGTCAGGAGACTGGAGCAGGGTAGCAGTTCAGCTGTTGTTCTGGTTTTAATTCCTTCCATTTCCGGAAGCATAGACCCAGTACTCTCTGCTTTCTACAGGATACTTTTGTAACTATTTTTTTTTTATCATTCATAAACTGGAGATTATATTAATATAATCTAATAGGATTAATATGAGGATTAAATAAGACCTAGCATTTGGATTGTTGAGAGCATAATGTGCCTTGCCTAGAGTAAGCACTAAATAAATATTAGCCTTTTCCTTATTTTTGAATCATAGACCTGGTCTCTTTGTGACTAATCCCAGGCATCGATTTTTCTACCAATTTTTACTCTTAAACTATATTGTTGATCCAATCTTAACAACAAGATAGCCTCATCATTTCTCCCATGTACTTAAAACTGTCGCCTGCTGTTTCCTCTCTTGCCTCTCTTCAATATGTTTCCAAACCACTGTGACAGTGATATTTCAAAAAAGTATATCTGATCACAGCAGTCTCCTGTTTGCAATCCTTCAGTGTTTTTCCACTGTTAGTAGAATGAAAAACAAAATCCTCAAAACAGCCTATGATGCCCTATGATTCGGCCCCTCACCCTGTACCACCAATCCTTCTCTGGCCTCTACCCACATACAGCTTTCTTTCTTAAATATGCTGCTTCTTCCCTCCTCGGGGCCTTTGCATATGTGTTTCCTTGGCTTCTTTGCCTAGTTAAGGTCTATGTGTCCTGTACTTCTCAGTTTAAACATCATTTGCTACAGGAATCCTATCTTGACGCCCACCCCCCGCCCATGGATAATAACAGATGCCTTTGTTATATGACTTTTTTCATTATCTGTATTTTCCCTTTGCAGCACTTACATAAATTAGAAATTGTATATTGCTGTGGTTGTTTTGACTACCATCACTCCCTCTCCATGAGGATGTGGACCTTTTCGAATGAGCATATTATTATTTCTCTGAGACCTGAAAGTGTTTGGAAGATATTGAATAAATATTTGTTGAAGGAACAGATGAAGATAGTTATGCCTCCATTTAAAATATTCTGAAACTGAGATTAAAGTTGGTTAAATAATTTGGTCAAGATCACGCAGCCATCAAATTATGAGATACTAACTTGGTCGCAAGTGGTTTAAAAGAAGAACTGAAAATGAGAATGTAATCAGGTTAGAAATGGCAAAGAGTTAGCAGGAGTGCTCAACTCCCTTTCTTCCCACCGCAGATATTTATAGTCAATCCTAACATTCTCCCTCACTGAGCAGACATTGGGCCCTCTCCAACCATACAGTAGAAACCTATTTGCCAACCCTGAACTAGAAGGTTTGTTTTTTTTTTTTTTTGCTTTATTTTTTTTTATTTGTTAAATGATTATAAATACATATGCATATATGTGCATTTGTTTACATAAATGTTATTTGTTATATATATATATATATATTTTTTTTTTTTTAAAGGTGCCTAGATTACCTAAATATTACTCAGAAATTACAGGGATTCTATTATACTATCTTTGTGACAGTGGTACTGGAAGGTGATGGTTTAGATTTTTCACGTATGTAGGGGAGTCCTCCGGTTTTCCTGAAAACCCCTAGAGCTTCCATATAATCTAAATATACCCACAAACACATTACTAACATACCCACGAACGAAGAATGAATAAGTGATTGAATATATGAATTCAACCATGAATGAATGAATGAAATTGAGTTATATGGGAATAACAACAGTTTGACTCAATTTTGGAATGAGGTCCCAAATGTGGCAAAATATCATCATCATTTTTTCCCCTGGTTTAGTCTGTACAAAACTAAAGCTTCTGACCAACTGAGGGTCTAAGAACACTTGAGAGACCATAGAAAATAGATCAGGGAACTTAAAACATTTCAGTTTCCTCTTTCATAGATGGAGCTCCCTTCTGTTCCAGGTCAGAATCCTCTGGGTGGCTTCAGTGTCCTGGTATATCACTGAACATGAAGGAAATTAAGTATGATATAGGTTACCTGGTCTTGAACTTCCCGGGCCGCTACGTCTTCAGGCAAATTGGAGTTTACTTGTGTTGGACTTTGTTTCTATTCTATTAGGATTTTCCCTCCTCCCATGAAGCAGAAACACTTCTGATCTGCAGCTGAGCTCCCGCAATCTTTTTGACAGCCTTATCCACTACTCAGGTTTAATCTGCCCCAGGTAGATCAAAAAGAATTGATATGAATTTTTTGATTGGGTGCCTGTCTTTTTTCTCTCCATTTCTTTACCTTTCAGCAGCTGAAGGGGATCCATCATGATAATTTCCTGTTATTAGGTTTGAAGTGTTTTGAATGTGAAATGCCTTTTCACTTAGAAAGAATTGATGCCTATAACTTGTAATGTGTTAGCAGTTTGGTAGAGTGCTTGACAGCCCAAACTGCATTACAGGTAGCTAATCCCCATGGCTGAGCTCCATTAAAGAATAGATTGTATCTGTTAATATAGCCATAGAGTGTGGGTCATTGTGCTGAAAGGCAGTCTAGCTGCTGGGAGAAAGATTATTATGTGACTTTATTCTATTTTAAACTTGGAGAATGTATGGTAGATATACTAGTCATGATTGATTAAAGATACAAGAGGGGATTTTATGACTCTCCTGGTATGTGCTAGGTTTATAATTCCCACCAGGAAGAAAAATGTGCCCAGTGACTTAAATGAGACCAATAGCAAATATCAAGTCATTGGCAGCTACCTAGCTCCAGCACATTCTTAACTGAGACTTCCTCTATATTTCATACAGTTCTTTGGAGGAGAAGAGAATCTCGTGCCCTCTGATATTAAATGTGCCCCATAAAAAGAAAGGCCCTCTAGTCCAATATTGGACCCTGGTCCAACTTGGATTATTAATATTTTATTTCTGCTAGTCTAGGAAAGGCAAGTAGGTTTCAATTTATGTGTCACCTCTAATCAATTGCTAGTGAGAAGCTTAAAATTCAATATTGAGTAGTAAGGACTGTGATGATGTGTATGTTCCATGATATATTAGCAATGTCAACCAGGACATAGGTGGGACAGTGGAGCTCAGTGTGTCATGTATTTGTCATCTCTCATATAGATAAACTCAAAAGTGGTTTGATAGCTATAATCTTGGTAGTAATTAAAAATATAGTCAAGCTTTGACTCTCATTAGTCAGATAATCTATAGGAAGACCAATTTGAATATCTGAAATCCAGATTATGAGATACCATCCACTTTATTGTGTTAAATGTAGATTTTAGTAAACAAAGGTTATTAATTGAACTTCATAAAAACAGCCCATTCAACAATCAAGATTTCATTGAACAGGCATTAGCATGTTAACTTTGAAAGTCCATGAGAGAAGTGCTGACAAGGCTCCCATCCTTGAAGAATAGGGTGGGGCACTAAATGCAGATTTATGGAATCGATCAATAATCAGTCAAAGGGTAGTCAAGTACCAAAATGTAAGCTGCTTTATTATATGACCCATACAAAATGACTTGAAGGTCAACTAAGAATCCCTCAGAGAGAAAAGTTTCTCAAGTTCTAGAAACTATTTATTTCTTACTAATCAGAAGTTGTGCCTTAGACTTCATCTAGGCAACCTCCTTAATTTATAGGGAAACTGAGGTCAGTGGAGATTACTATATTCAAAGGAGCAGACCATATATCTGGAATCCAAGTCTAGCAATAGTTTTATTAAACACAATGTATCTAAATTAAGGGATTGTTCAGTTACTTAATAATTGCATTTACTTAATAAAAATTTCTCCTTTCAAATAGCATTATGTAGTAGATAACAGTGAAAGATCTGGATTGACACAAATTGGATTCTCCCATTTATTAGTTAAGGAACCTTGGATTAATTCTCTCAACCCATGTTTTCCCATCTATAGGATGGAGACAATGCCTACTAGATAAAGTCATTGTGGAGATTAATTGGAACCATATATATGAGGCCAATATACAGGACACATACTAAATGTCCTAGGATCCCCTTGTCTAGACTTCTAGTCAAGCACAGTAGAGATGTAAAACCTCACGGATGCATCCCTCTTTCCAATGTGTGTGTATGTGTGTGTGCATATATATATGTACATATATCTACATGTGTGTATATATGTTTGTGTGTGTGTGTGGTGCATTTAGCATTTCAGCTAGAGAAAGGATTGAAACTTCAATTAAGATACAAGGTTAGGAAGTGATTTTTGTCTCTATATGTCCAGTAAGTCTAAAAAGTAGGCTGATACAAAAAGTATTGAATGAATATATTTTAAATGAAATTTAGGTGTACTAGCTACAAGTTTTCCCAGAAACCGTGCCTGTTAGCAACAGCGCAAGGTAATTGAGGTCTTGGTCTTAAACAAAAACATGATTAAAGGGCTTATTTCTAAACAAAGCACTTTAGCCTCATGATAATGACCAGATTCTTTTTTCAGTTTATTCATTATATTTGTGATTTAGGCTAACGTGACATCAGAACTCAGTAGCTTCTCATCTGCTGGCTAAGGTCTCTCTAGTAGGATTATTTGGATTTGTGTCAGAGTACTTTCCACTTCTCAGTGACATTTCTCTGTACTCTCTCTCCCAGATTCCCCACCCAATATTGATAAGCAATAATTAAGATTCTCTCTGGGACTCCATTTCTCATCCCAGGGGGAAAAAAACTCAAGTAAACAGAATGCCAACAAATGCCTGTACAGCTCAGAGCAGACAACGCAATGAAGATCCAGACATGCCTCAAATGATAGTCATTTCTTTGTATCCCCCAGCAAGAGGCAAAGATGGGTCCTCTGATTTGATAAACAACAAACAAGCAAGAGTGTTATATTGTTGAATAAATATAATCAAAGAAATGAAGAATGCCAAGGAATGGGTGAAGCAACCAGAATGGACATGGGAAACTGAAGATTATGTTTCCCATTAGAGTGTAGAGTGTACAAAGTGGCCGCTTATGAAATGACCTATAAAATGGAACTACTACTACCTGAAGTCTCTCTGATGGCAGCAGAACATCTCTGCCAGTCTTTTAAGCTTCTGCCTGGTTTGAGCCTTTTATTCCTATCTTCAAATAACCCTTTTCTGTGTCTTCTCTTAATTTAACAGTACCTTGGCCAATGGCCAAGTCCCAATTTATATCCAGTTGGGATTTTTGCATTGACATATAACTTATGTTTACCCCAGCCAAGCTATAAAACTCCTGTTTTGCTTACCTTAAGGCAAAGAACAACTTCCTATCATGAAGAAGAAAGCTAGCAGTTTGGCACTAGTACTTGTCTCCTTCCTTTCCTGCCCTTTCAAATGTGGAAGAAGTAAGAGCAGAAAATCACGTAGTCATCTCTGTGGTGATGCTTTCCAAAGAGTTATCTGCCATTTATTTAGTTTAGTGTTACTTATCTATCCATGGCTAAAGCCTTGGGAATCCCCAAAAAAGATCAAGGGCTCCTAAGGGAGGGAACTGGTAGGAAGCAGAGGCAAGGGATAGGAAGACCATTTGACCTAGGCCTTATTCTCAGCAGGGCTGAAAATTTAGACAAATGGATTTATCCACATAGTCACAGAGCTTCATTTATAGAACTAAAATTTAAAAAATTGTTGATAATAAATAAATATACTTGAATTAATTGAAAATATTTCAGTCTCATGGCTTATCAGTTTTATTGCATTGTACACATTGGGTATTAAAAGGTTTAAGTTATTAAATATTTTATCAATGTCTTTTGAGGGAAATGGCTGTATTGCTATAAATGGTCTTTCGGTATAAAATCCATGTTTATATAAATAAGTTTTGAAGAAATTTTTAAATAAAAATTTAAAATGTAAACACTTAAAATATAATAATTAAAAATCTATGCTGGTATTTCTTCATATTCTAATCCAATGTACTAGGAACCTCAAAATTACAGGTGGCTGCAGACTTTGAACTCAGTCCTTTCCTTATTTGGAAGATGTTAAAGAACTTAAGTCCAGAACGCTTGCACATAAGGTCAAGCCAGTCTTGGTCTGCTCTGAAACCATGCCTCAAGTACAGTAATAATTTCTGCCTTATTCTTCAGATCAAAACTCCTCTTTGTTCTTTACAGTGCTAGTGACAAGGCCACTTTATTTGAGTCGAAGTCTTTATAACTTAGTAGGCTAATACTCAACAAGATTTGTGCAAGAAACATTATTGTGAGTCCTAAAGTCCTTGGATATGGTAGATAAGATTCTTCTAAAATATAGTGCATTTATAATAGTCATCGTTTTTCCATGTTTTTGTTTTCTACTCTGGAGATTTTTTCTATAATTCACATTCATAAAAAATAGAAGTATGGTTTTCATTTTATCATATCTGTACTGGATTATTGTATTTTCTACATTTCTGGTACATTTCAAACGTAGACATTTGCTACCCTTTTAGAATTTGAGAGCACATGTTTTCTTCTTCTGTGCATACCTTCCAGTACCAAATTCATGTGTGTCACTTTCAGAGATGGATCATATCTTTATTTTGAAATTTCTGTAACCAGTTTCTTGAAATTTGCCCTGAACCCGGGTCCTGTAGCACATACCTTAATGCTTGGGGTCAAATATCTGTCTCCACACCTCAATTTCTAAGGTAGCTTTCTAGACTCTCTAAGATTGTGTCCTGTTTTCTTGCCCTGGTAGTCTCCTGGGATTCCTTAATTCTAACTCCTTTTCTAGATTTCCCTTCTGTCTCTTGTCACAGTCCATGCTGGAGATTATTTTTATCTGTCACCTTGACTTCCTTCCATCATCTTTGACTGAATCATCACTCTCAGGGTGTCCTCATGTTGGGGACCAGTCATTCCAGACCGTTGCAGTGAGTCTTTGTCATATGAGAGCTAAAAGAAATCCCTTTGCAACCTTTTTCCCCCCTTCTTTTTACCCTGATTTTAGTTTCCTGGCTGCTAAAATAAATACCATACAAAGGGTAGATGAACAATAGGAATATATTGGCTCACCATTTTAAGGTTAGAAGTCCAAAATCAGGCATCAGCAAGGCGATGCTTTCTTTCTGAAGACTGTGGCGTTCTGGGGCTGGCTGCTGTCGATTCTTGGTGCCTGGCTTTCCTCTTACTTGGCAATGCACATGGTGAGATCGTCTCTTTTCTCCTCTGGGTTCGGTTGGCTTCTGATTTCTCTCCATTGCTTTCTTTCTCTGTCTGAATTCCATTCTTCTTATAAAGACTCCAATAATCTAGATTAAAGTCCAATATAATTCAACTGGGCCACACCTTAACTAATAGCATCTTCAAGAGATTCTATTTACCATGGGACCACACCTACCAAATTGCAGACCAAGACCAAGAACTTGTCCAAATTGGGGTACACAATTCAATCCACCCCAACCCTTTTTCCCATTAATCACAAAGAGACTAAACTTTCACTTTCTTTTAAAAAAGAAGGAAGTAAATATCTACACCTCTTAAAGATTTTTCTAGTAGTTAGCTCATAATAACTATGATAATTAAAATTGATTGGGTGCTTACCATATGATAAGAACTATGCCAAGTTTTTTATGACTCATATTTTTTAATACAATAATTCTATGAAGTGGGTACTATTTCACACTATTATTCAAATTAAAATAAAATGAAACAAAAAAAATCAAATAAATAAAACCTGAGGCTTAGAGATATCAGGTAAATTGCTTAAATTCAAACTGAATAAGCAGCAGAAACAGAACTAGAATAGAATCTTGGTCTGCTAACATTAGGGCACACATGCTAGCCAGCTAAAACATCCTGCTTGTTGACCAAGGAAGGTGGAATACATCCTGAAACATTCTTTCGTTTGCAGGGCAGCAGAATGAGCAAAAAAAAAAAAAAGGAGGGAGGATAAAGATCTCTTATTGCCCACAGACAACAAGGCAAAGTCACTGAGATAGTGATGTTAATTCATTAGGACTTTGTTTTCATTGCTAAAAGTTAACCAGATTTCAGAAACTCTTTTAAGAAATAAACTCAGAACCCTACATGGCATCTTTTCTTTGGTGCATGTGACTTAATTGACAGATGTGCATATTTGGCATTCAATATTTGATAGCACATGGCCGCTTAGATTAGGGAAAGTAACAACAGTTGTGGAGAAGCAAGGTCATGATTTCTTGGGCCTCTCCACTCCAGTTCTATTTCCTCTACTCCCTTCATGTCTTATGGCTTTTCCAGGCCCTTGGTTTCAGGAGCTCCCTGACTGTACAGTTTGCAAACTTGCAATTTCACACCACATTTGTTGCCATAGCAACAAAAAAACCCTACAAAGTGGAAAATTTGTTGAATCAGCCACCAGATTTGCATCTTGCTAGTGTCGAGTCAAATATGTCCCTGCATTTTAGGTGATCTGTGCAATGGACTGGTATTTTTCCTAAGAGAAAGAGAGCCTGACCTTCAATTCCTACCTGCCTCAATTTCTCCTTAACTGACATTGTTTCCTTACCCAGGCTTGGTAGTTGGCCAAGAAGAATTTTTCCGCTTCCACACTTCAAATCCTATTTTCAATAGTCTTCCACAGGATGGAAAATGAACCCAGACTGAAATAACAGAAATGTAAGAAGTACCATCTATCATAGTCATCTGTCAGTCAAATGATATTGAGATAATTATATAAAAATATGAATGCTATAATTTAAGAGAAACTTACAGTCTCATTTTATCGGATTCTATACTTACTTAAACAACAATAATTTATTGTGTCACAGTTTCAGATACTGGAAGGCTTGCTTCCTCCCAGTGCCATGTGTATTCTGCCTGGCTGGAAATCCTTGGGTTCTTTGGCTTTCCCACCACATGGCAATGTCCTCTCTTTTCTCTCCTGGGTTCCCACTGACTTCTGGTTTTCAGCTCAACCTGTGGCTTTCTCTTCAACGATGTCTGAATTTCCTCTGCTTACAAAGTACTCTAGTAATCTGTATAAAGGCCTACCCTCACTCAGCTGGGCTCAAACTCAACTGAAAATAACATCTTCAAGAGGTCTCATTTATAATGGGTTCGTACACATAGGGATGCAGATCAAGACCAAGGATACATCTAAGCTGGGGTACATAACCTAACCTACCACACTTACATAAGAATTTCAGTCAGTCAGGACCTGAGATTTGGTGTTTGGAGCTGACCAGTTGATCTCTGTTTCAAAGTCAAAGTCTGGTGTGGAGCAAAAGTGGGGTCAGAAGACAGATTGTTCAAAGTGTCAGGCTTAAGTAGGGAGGCCAGGTGCTCATGTCCTTATGGGGGTGGGGGGTATGTCTCTTCACCAGACTCTAAAAACAGAGAGAATAGATATGGTTAGGTGAATAGGGATCTCCTCCTACTACCTGCCTGACTAGCTTTCATTATTTCAGTCCATCAGCAAGCCAGAGGCTAGGAGAGCAAGTGAAAGTTGAGGCTTATGCTTTTCTCCTCAAGATCCTTTACACCCATAAAACTAGATGGTTCACCATCCTCCAGGTTCAGCAATAGTTTCCTACTTTGTTCATGTGCTCCACCTCCAAATGGCCCTTTCTCCACATAGCTGCTTGTGCAAATCATACCTTCCTTCAAAAACCTATCTCATGAGCCACATATCCCCTGAAGTCTTTCTTTTACATCACCTGCAAAAGAAAACATGATGTCTTCCTTCCGAACTCCTATAACAGTTAAACTCTATTTCACTTATAATATTTCTGGCTTTATTCTTTGTATTTAAATGGTGTTTGTGTGTGTGTGTGTGTGTGTGTGTGTGTGTGTGTGTCTAGTGTACACAAACTAAGATGTAAGCACTGCCAGAGCAGGAATCATATTCACACTGTACACTCTCATCCCAAGAACTAGCACAGTGCCTGATGCATATCAGGTGTTCAACCAATAATTTGAATGATTTTATTTCTATATGTACAAATGAGTACAAATAGGCTTATGTAAACATTATGTAAACTAATGTTTTCAGTGTCCTCTCTCTGGTGTAAAGTATTGGTATTCAGGATATGTGTCCAATTTGCCTTTCTCAGGTACTTAGCACAATGCTGTGGATATAGTAGATTTTTACAGATCTTTGTTAAATGACTTTTTTGAGGAAGAGACTCTCCAGTGCATCTGAAGAGGCCAGACAAGTTTCCTGCTTATGCAGATCAGTGTAAATAATTATGCAAGTATAACCAAAAGGATCAGGGAAGATGGACCATTGTTTTTTTGTTTTTTGTTTTTTTTTATTGTGGGTAAAAATCAAATTTTTCACAATACATACCAATATTTGTAAAATGATATATAAATACATATGCATATATGTGCATTTGTTTACATAAATGTTATTTGTTATATATATATATATATATATATATATAAAAGGTGCTTAGATTACCTAAATATTATTCAGAAATTACAGGGATTCCCATGTTCCCCACCGCCCATACCTCCAACAACATCCCACACCACCATTCTTCATCCGTGTGGTACAACACCCGCAAAGGATATACGCATCCTGGGGCCTTGCCACCGAGCATAGACCACAGTTCACATCACAGACCACACTATCTCCATTGTTAATAGGAATAACACACAAATGTCACTTTCTCCAGACTGCTATTATTTCCCAGAATCACTCAGCTTGCACATCCCTAATGGAAATCCCATTGCTCTTTCCAAGAACAAAGATGATGGCATGATGTGCTACCTCTGGGACTCTCTAAGTTTCTCTTCCTGACTTCCCCCAGTGACCATGACTGGGGGGACCTGAGCAGCCCCTGAATGAGAACTTTACAGCCAGGCATTGCTGACACTACTTCATTATGAAGATGCATGGGATGGCTGCTAGCTAATGAATGCCAGTGCTCAGAAGGATAAACTCAGCTTCTCCCTGATACAATTTAACATCGTATTTCCCTAATTTGAGCCTGATTTAGTCGCTTGGGTATTTGGACGCATCTTCTATGGAGCCAATAGTTAATTAAACAGATGTTGCAGAGGGAATCATTAATTTTAGTACTGCAGATGGGAGCAGAATGACTTTGTGAAGTTAATGTTTCAGCAAAACAATGGGCTTCTGTCATCAGTTGGTATAAACCAAGTAAATGAAGAGAACAAGTAGAATAGGGTAGGTTGCTCTGAAGAAAGATCAATTATTCATTTTAGGAATTACACTTCTTTTTGTCTTTGCATTACCAGAAGGGGAAAACAGTGGATGTCTGCAGGGAGGGGTGATGGAAGCAGCAGGAAAGCAGATTGAAAGTTTGAGGCTGCAGCTATGCAAATATTTTTCACTTTGCCAAGGTTCATTTTGTATATGAGAATGAATAGCTTAGGAATATGGACTGAGCCAGATGAACCAAAGAAATTTTGTGACCAGATATATAGTCAGGAGAACACAATCAGAACACAGAGAATAATTCCTCTCAATTTCACCAAGAGTTATTTATTAATTAAATATTAATTAAATATTTATTGTTGAAAGTCAACAGCAATGAACATGCATTCTCAGAGATCACAGCCATTGAAGAAAAATATTAGCCTAGAGTAGTCCTCACACAAATATGTGTAAATATACCTCAGACAGATGTGGGAAAGAAATAACTTTCTTTTTTCCCCTGGTGCCAGGATTGTGCTTTTGCTTAATATTTATTTTGAGGAAACTTTATGAATACATGAGGAAGTTGAAGCTCCTAGAAGTTCAGTGTCTTGCCAAAGTCATTAGGTATTATGTGAAAGTTGCTCCCCGACCCCCCCCCGACCCCCCGCCGAAAGGGTGCACCGTTCTTGGAGGTACTGCAATACCATGTCAATGCGTGGAGTGGACCGAGCAAGCCCCTATTCCATCTCTCTATTCCAAAAATCCATTTAATATATTGTCCT
>JAQZBX010082991.1:0-13449 GCA_029593785.1 Cabassous unicinctus
ATTATGGAAATAAAACAATAAAAAAAAAAAAACAAGAAAGACCAAGATGTAGTGACAATTATGGATCCAATCTCATCAAGGTATTTCTCAGAGCAGAAGAGTTTTAGTAATGAGGGAACCTAACAGAAGAAATGATGGACAAAATATGACCTATAAAATGGTAATGAGAAGGTCACAGATATATTCAGGAACCTAGAGGCCACCTCACTAAGCCATGAAGCATCCATCATCTGCTCACAGGATACTCGTTTCATGACAACCTGATAATGTAAGGGGCAGCAAATGGCCTCATATCCATCATGGGATATCACTGTGAGGAAGGCCAGCTATGCACAAGCAAACAAAACAATCAAAAAAGACATGAGTCACACACACCATAAAAGATATGGAACTATTTCAGGTCAATGAATGATGTCCTTGGAAACTGTGATGGAGATAAAAGATCTAACAATGATAGGGTCCTCATTAAGAAGTACATGGGATGATGGAGGTTCTGCTCCAAGGTGGTAAGGGTAACAGTGAGGTGGTTGCCAACCAAAACTTCCAGGTAGATGAGCAAGAACAGCACATTGTGGAGGACTTGCTTCTCCCAAGTGCCTGAGAATCCAATGAGGGCAAATTCTGTTACCAGCATGGTGAGATTGTCCATGACACTCTTCTCCATTAGCTGAGGAAAAGGAAAGACATTATGAGATTTTTTTTTTCAACTAAATATTGGGTAACCACATAGATCAAAAGTTACATGCTTATTTTGGTGGAATTTCATGAATTCAAATTATTGTATGGACATAAATTAACCAATATCTCTCTTAGTTTGTAAATTTGAATTCTGCATGTTTGTAAACTGCAAAGAGTTTGAGAAAAAATGGGGTTATAATCTTCACCTTGATGAAATAAAGATCTATAAAATTTTGGAGTCTCTGTTGGAGATCATCTCAATAATAAGGCACAGAAAATGATTTGTTATTATTTTCTCAATTCTATTAATGGTGTTACATAACTAGTACCAAATTATATATAAAGCTGATTAACTCATAACAACCCAATGGATGCCTTTTGGTATTAGGACCTAATTTGCTGAAACTAGTGAGGAAGACTGATATATTTTTCATGTGTTATGGATCACTTTGGTAAGTAGATAAATCACAGAAAGAATCTCTCAGGTTTTTAAATGTGTATAGTACATACGACTACAGGAGTAGTCATTCATATTGAATAATATTCTATCCAGGAAATCTTGGCTCCCATGACCTCCAAATGGACTGTGGGCCTCAGTTAAAACACCCATTAGATACAAGGTGCAGAAGAGCCATGTATAGGTAAAATATAAATAAGTCTGACTCTGTTACATTGGGGATCATTTATTCCAAAGTAAGGCCCATTGACAGGGTGTTGAATTCTTGAGATTATCTTCCCTGTCCGTAGTTCTATATGTCTCAGGAGCCCAGCAGTTTGAGGAAATGTTTACTGTGGCAGGCAATGAGATCATGCTGAGACATGCATAAAAACTAATTTCCACCTTTTGGTCTTTTTTCCAGATTCATCACTAGCTGGTGCTTGGTAATAATCCCTCTGTTAGTACAATACTTCAATATGTATTCATCAATTGTAACAAATGTACCATACTAATGAAAGATGTTGTTAATGTGGTAAAGTGTGTGTTGCGGGGGTGGGTTATATCCTATATTTTTGATGTAACATTTATGTAATCTAAATCTTCTTCAAAAATAAAAATTAAAAAATAAGACACCCATTAGATTCTGATGAGATGGATTTATTCACATGCATAATGAGAAAGGATTTCCTCATATACATTCTACAGATGAGTTGCCTGGAGAATATTAATAGGTATCTTTTGAAGAAAAACTTGTGTACTGAAATAAATGTGCCACATACAGGACTCAATAAAATCAGTAAGTTTTTCAACATGTCTATTCAGAGTTTGAATATGCTAATTAGTACTTTGTTTAAGTGAGGGATATATGCACTTTGAGAAAATGAGGGAATCAGCAGACATTAACAGCAATGTTCTGGAGTTGATTAGATTGTCTGGGTTTAACTTTTTCTCCATCACTTTTTATTTGGGTGAACTTCATAAGATATGTTATCTTTCCATTCATCATTATCATTATCTGAAAGGTGAGTTGAAAAGTCCTTTGTTAAGACAAGGGTAAAAATAATGTTAGATATCATAAATAATGCTATTTACCCAATGACTGGAATTGGAAAGCTTTAACAAAATATGTAGAGAGAGCATTATCAGGGACATAGTTTAGAAAATGCTGAAGAGAAAGATGGTTTTCACAAAAATGCAGTGGAAAGTTGTCTTAGTTTTCCACAGAGCTGCCTATGCAGAGTACCAGAAGTGGGTTAGGTTTATAATGGAAATTTTATTTGGGGCAAAGCCTTACAGGAGGGCAAGATGGCGTCAGCTTAGGAGAGCAACTGCGGACAGCTTCCAGAACATGGCGGAGAATGGATGGGGTCCTTCACGGGGGTCTGTGCTGTGTGCATGTGGAGTGAGAAGCTTGGGACATCTATCAGGGCAGATCGATGGCATGGACTGAACCATAGAGATTTGTGAGTTTTAAGCCTGCCTGTGGAGGTTAACACAGTCGGCTAACCCCCACCCTCATGGGGGAAAAAAAAAGCCGGTTGGAAGTGCGACTCCCGTCCGGTAACTGGGTGACCTGGCCCAGTGGGAGGGGGCACTTTCTTAGGGGGGAGCTCTGGTAAGAGGGCTTTATTTTCTTGGGATTTGGCTCCCTGAAGTCCCCTGCAATTTGGACGAACAAAACAGCTGCAGTGAAGCAGGACCCAGAGGAGGGGAGGGGTTAATCTGCTGAGGGACTTGATTTTACTACATGCCCAGGGATAAGCCCTGGGCCTCATGGAGCTGGGGAGAGGGGCAATCTCCAAGAGAGGGAGAGTTCAGACAGAAAGCAGAGAGGGGATATTTTAGCTGTTGATCTGGCTGCCTGGACCCCCTCATAACTTTGGGGAGCAGATAAGCCAGCTTGAAGCAGTGTCAGGCTGAGGGTAGAGGCAAATCTGCAGAGGAAACCTCATTTACCTGCAGCCCGGTGATGCAGGCGCTCTGATCCAGAAGGGCAGAGTCCACCATTTTTAGCATTCTACACTGACAAACATCAGAATTTTGTGTCCCTGGGGAATCCAGAAATTGGGAAGTGCTTGATTAGTTTCCAGGACCCCAGTAAGAGTCCCCTCCATGAGGGGGGTGGTGTACAGAAGGACTTATTTTTGGTCCTGTACTATGCCAAAATAAATTTAAAAAATAAATAAATAAATAAAACAGTCATTTTAATAAATGAAAAATAAATTATTTTAAATTTAGTTTAATAGCCAAAAGCTGCTTCAGGACCTGCATATAAAAACCCTGCAGGGAAATTGTTTGATAAGCACAAGCAGGCTGAGAGGATCCATGGGACCCCAGGGAATATTGATCACCCTTAGCTTTGTTTGACTGCTTGCCAGTGTGGTTGTTTGCTTTTTCGATGTTTATTTGTTGTCTCTTGATTTTCTTTCCTCTTTCCTCCCCCTTTCTTCTTTCTTTCATTTTTTTAAAATTAGGTGCTCCTACCTTCTCTTTTCTTTGCTGTGCTTCTTCTTCAGTAATTTCCCATTGTGTCTATATATTGATTTTGTATTCCAAACTATCTCTTATGCCTCCCTTATCTTTCTGCCTTCTGCTTTCTCTTGTGGCTATTAAATACCACATTTTTCCATACACCCACAACTCAAGGCTGTCAATTTCTATTCCCTCTATTTTGTTTTTTTCTTTCTTTATTAATATTAACTCTTTCCTTTTAGCCCTTTCTTAACTCTTTCTCTCGCTCCTCATAATTCTAGCCTTCTAAATCATTATATATATATTCCTCTATTTGGTTTCCCAGTCCATTGTAGGCACTCCAATTTTTTTCCTATTACTCTACACTGCCTACATGAGTTATATATTCACTTCATTAAGTCTTATTTGGCCCCTCTTCTAACTTTTATCAATATTACTATTATCCTTCTTCATTTCTCATATCTTTCTATTCTTCCAGCCCTAATCTTTTGCCTTCAAGGGAACATAGAAAGAAGCAAGGAAAAAGTTAGAAGAAAAAGTATCAAAGAGAAAACTTTACACACACACAGAGCCACCAGCTAAATAAAACTCTAGAGAAGAGAGAGGAGCTAATCAACTGAATAAATCCATCAAGATAAAATGATGACTAGAGGGCAACAAAAAATTACAACCCACACTGAGAAACAGGACAACAGGGACCAATCCAAAGAACAAACTAAAAACCAGGAAGTGAAGCAGAACATTGAACAACTAATCAAACCTTTCCAAACAAATATCATGGGCCAACATAAAGAAGTGAAGGAAGAGATTAAGAATATAAAGAAGACACTGGGAGAACATACTGAAGAAATTGTAAACATTCCCAAAAAGATAATGGATATGATAGTGACCAATGGCACAACCCAAGAAATCAAAAAGATGCTGGATTCACATAGCAGCAGATTTGAACAGGCTGAAGAGAGAATTAGTGATGTGGAAGACAATACATCTGAAATCAAACAGGTAGAAGAAAAAATAGACAAAAAGATAGAAAAAAATCAGCAGGGACTCACAGAATTAACCGACAACACAAAATGGTCAAACATATGCATTGAGGGCATCCCGGAAGGAGAAGAGAAGGGAAAGGAACAGAAGAAGTATTGAAGGAAATAAAGGCTGAAAACTTTCCAACCCTATCGAGAGAGATGGATGTGCAGATCAAAGAAGCAAAGCACACCACAAACAGTATAAATCCGAACAGGCCAACTCCAAGACATATACTTGTCAAAATATCCAATGCTCAAGACAAAGAGAAATTACTCAAGGCAGCAAGAGAAAAGAGAACCATCACATACAAGGGTAGCACAATAAGATAAAGTGCTGATTTCTCAGCTGAAAGCATGGAGGCAAGAAGACAGTGGTATGACATAGTCAAAATACTAAAAGAAAAAAACTTCCAGCCACGAATTCTCTACCCAACAAAACTGGCATTCAAAAATGATGGAGAGTTTAAAATATTCACAGATAAACAGAAATTAAAAGAATATGTCAATAAGAAACCTGCAATTCAAGAAACACAAAAGGAAGTTCTACATGTTGAAAGGAAAAAACAAGGGAGAGAGAGTTGGAAGAGAGTTTAAAAGCAACTAACAAGACAAGAAAACAAAAACAAAACAATGTATGACATACATTAATCCATAGAAAAATGACTGAAGTAAGAAATTCATTACGAGTAATAACACTGAATATTAATGGACTAAATTCAAATATCAAGAGACGCAGATTGGCAGAATGGTTAAGGAAATATGATCCATCTATATGCTGTCTACAAGAAACCCACCTTAGACCTGGGGATTCAAGCAGGCTTAAAGTGAATGGCTGGAAAACCATTTTACAAGCTAACAATAGCCTAAAACGTGCCCGAGGAGCTATTATAATATCAGACAAAATAGGTTTTAAATGCAAAACTATCATAAGAGACAAAGATGGACACTATATATTAGTAAAAGGGGTAATCTCTCAAGAAGAGAGAACAATCATAAACATTTATCCACCTAATCGGGGTGCATCAAAATACATGAAGCAAATGCTGGGAAAACTAAGTGGAGAAATAAATGCCTCTACAATTATACCAGGGGACTTCAACACACCATTATCATCATTAGAGAGAACATCTGGACAGAGAATCAATAAAGAAACAAAGGCTCTCAACAATACAGTAGAGGACCTGGACTTAATAGACATATACAGAACACTACACCAAATAGAGCAGGATTTACATTCTTCTCGAGTGCACAAGAAACATACTCCAAGATTGACCACATGCTAGGCCACAGAACAACTCTCAATGAATTCAGAAAGATTGAGATTATACGAAGAAATTTCTCTGACCAAAACGGAATGAAATTGGAAATCAATAAGGGCCAGAGAAACAGGTTAAGCTCAAGGATATGGAAGTTAAGCAACACACTCTTAGACAAACAGTGGGTCAAGGAGGAAATCTCAAAAGAAATCAGCAACTACCTTGAAACTAATGAAAATGACAACACAACATATCAAAACCTATGGGATGCAGCGAAAGCAGTCCTGAGAGGGAAGTTCATAGCCATAAATTCATATATTAAAAAAGAAGAAAGGGCTAAAATTGAAGACCTTCCTGCACACTTGAGGAATTGGAAAAACAACAACAAACTAAACCAAAAGGAAGTAGAAAGAAGGAAATAACAAAGATTTGAGCAGAACTAAATGAAATAGATAATAGGAAAGCGCGAGAAACCATAAACAAAAGTAAAAGTTGGTTCTTCGAGAATATCAATAACATTGACAAACCCTTAGCCAGACTAACAAAGAAAAAGAGTGAACAGATTGAAATACACAAAATAAGGAATGAGCAATGGGATATCACTACTGAACCCTCAGAAATAAAGAGTATCATTAGAGGATACTTTGAAAAAATATATGCCAACAAGTATGATAATTTAGAGGAAATGGAATAGTTTTCAGAAACTCACAAGCAGCCTTCATTGACGAAAGAAGAAATTGATGAACCCAACAGTCCAATTACAATTAATGGAATAGACTCAGTCATCAAAAACCTCCCAACTAAGAAGAGTCCAGGACCTGATGGCTTCACAACTGAATTCTACCAAACATTCCGGAAAGAGCTAACACCAATTCTGCATAAGCTTTTCCAAAAAATAGAAGTAGAACGAATATTGCCTAATTCATTCTATGATGCTAACATTACTGTAATAACAAAACCAAACAAAGGTACCACATGAAAGGAAAATTACAGATGAATTTCTCTAATGAACCTAGATGCTAAAATCCTCAACAAAATACTTGCTAATCACGTTCAACAACATATCAAAAGGATTATACACCAAGACCAAGAGGGTTTCATCCCGGGTATGCAAGGATGATTCAATATAAGAAAATCAATCAATGAAATACACCGCATGAACAGATTGAAAGAAAAAATCACATGATCATCTCTATAGATGCAGAAAAAGCATTCGAAAAAATACAGCACTCTTTCCTAATAGAAATACTACAAAAGATAGGAACAGAAGGAAACTTTCTGAATATGATAAGGGTATATATGAAAACCCCAAAGCCAACATCATTTTCAATGGTGAAATCCTAAAACCTTCCCTCTGAAATCGGGAACACAACAGGGATGATCTCTATCACCACTCCTATTTAACATTGTCTTAGAAGTACTTGCCGGAGCACTGAGACAAGAACAGGACATAAAAGGCATCCAGATTGGAAAGGAAGAAGGGAAAATTTCATTATTTGCAGACGACATGATCTTATACATAGAAAGCCCTGAGAAATCTACAACAAAGTTTCTAGAATTATAAATGACTTCAGGAATGCTGCAGGCTGCAAGATCAGTGCTCAAAAATCAGTAGCATTTCTGTACACCAATAACAAGCAATCTGAGGTGGAAATAAAAAAAAACCATTTACAATAGTCACTAAAAGAATCAAATACCTAGGAATAAATTTAACAAAGATGTAAAGGAGTTATCTACAGAAATCTACACACACTGTTAAAGGAAATTAAAGAAGACTTAAATAAATGGAAAAATATTCCCTGTTCATGGATAGGAAGACTAAACATCATCAAGATGTCTATCCTACCGAGACTGATCTACAGATTTAATGCAATCCCAATAAAAATCAACACTGCCATTTTTAAGGAACAAGAAAAACTAACCACAAAATACATTTGGAGAGGTAAGAGGCCCCAAATTTCCAAAGACATATTGAAAAAGAAAAATGAAGTTGGAGTGTCACATTACCTGACTTTAAAACATACTACAAAGCTACAGTGATCAAATCCGCATGAAATCGGCACAAGGATAGACCTACTGACCAATGGAAACAAATTGAGAGTTCTGATATAGATCCTCGCATATGACATCATCTGATATTCGACAAGGCCACCAAGCCCACTCAGTTGGGAGAGAATGGCCTCTTTAACAAGTGGTGCTTGGATAAATGGATATCCATATCCAAAAGAATGAGAGAAGAATATCATCTCATACCTTATACCAAAATCAACTCCAGATGGCAGAAAAATCTAAATATAAGAGCCAAAACCATAAAGACCTTGGAAGGTAATGTAGGGAAGCATCTACAGGACTTTGTAATGGGAAATGGTTTCATGAACTTCACACCCAAAGCACGAGCAGCAAGAGAAAAAATAGATAAATGGGTTTTCATCAAAATTAAAGCTTCTGCACCTCAAATGATGTTATTAAGAAAATAAAAAGGCAGCCTACTCAATGGGAGAAAATATTTGGCAACCATATATCTGATTGGAGCCTAATATCTTGCATATATAAAGAAATCCTACATCTTGAAAATAAAAAGACAAACAACCCATTTAAAAAATGGGCATGTGACCTGAAAAGACACTTCTCCAAGGAAGAAATACAAATGGCTAAAAAGCACATGAAAAAATGCTCGAAATCACTAGCTATTAGGGAAATGCAAATCAAAACCACAATGAGATATCATCTTACACCCATCAGAATGGCAGATATTAAAAAAGCAGCAGACTCTAAGTGTTGGAGAGGTTGTGGAGGAATAGGAACCCTCATCCACTGCTGGGGGGATTGTGGAATGGTCCAGCCACTGTGGAGGTCAGTTAGATGATTCCTCAGAAAACTAACACTAGATCTTCCATATGATCCAGCAATTCCACTACTGGGTATATACCCAGAAGAATTGAAAGCAAAGACACGAACAGATATATGCACACCAATGTTCATAGCGGCATTGTTCACAATTGCCAAATGTTGGAATCAACCTCGGTGTCCATCAACAGATGAATGGATAAGCAAAATGTGGTACATACATACAATGGAATATTACTCAGCAGTTAGAAGGAATAAAGTGCTAACACATGGAATAACATGGATGAGTCTTGAAGACCTTATGTTGAGTGAAACAAGCCAGGTATGGAAGGATGAACAATTTATGACTTCATTGATTTAAATTGAGGAAAGTTAACAGCTTCTGAGAACCAATGACTGAAAGATAGGCTAACAAGGGAGAGAGAGAGAGAGAAGTGTAGGTTGCGAGCCATCACCCTTATGGACATTATCTATGGTAAATTGAAAGAGTATATTTACATATTGAAGCATACGACAGGTGGGTAGAGATTTTACTGGGTTCAGTGGTGCAAGATTAACAGGTGGGTAGATTAGGAAAGGCAGGTTAGAATACCCAGGGCATGTAACTATGAATCTTGTCATCCCATGAGCCAAGAAAGGGAAGAGTCATATGCCCCAGGGGGTGTGGAGGAAGGAACAGAAAAGATCAAATGGGGTATGTAGTGGTCATGGGAAATATTCTTCATTACCTTACTTTAATGGATACAGGACATGGTAAATATCATCAAAATTTTTAAAACTGTACAGTCTAAATTGTAAACTATACTCTAAACCATTCAAAAATTTTAATTGCCATATTTTACTATCTGTATAACAGTTATAACAATGCTAACATCCATAAAAAAAAATAAAGGTTTTAATATGGTGTGGGAAGCAGGAGGGAGGTTGGGTATGTGGGAGACTGTAGTATTCCGTGTTTGACTTTGCTGTGACATAAAACTTCTTTGAAAATTAAATTGAAATTTTGGAGACACTGGGGAATGAGAGGGTGAATGTGTCATGATACACTGGGCCTCCGATAATACAGTGATAAAAGGAAAAAGAATAATTAGTTTTTAAAAAAGGATTTTTGGTTGTTGTTTTTTTCCCATTTTTTCAAATGTCTCAATCTGCTAATTATATTTTATTTTTAGTTTAGTTTCTTTTTTTTTCTTCTGAGATTCCTTGTGCTTATCTCTTGCATTTAAAATTATCATTATTATTTCTTTTTCCTTTTAAGTGTAATTTGTTATTATATGGGCTTAATATTCAAGGAAGATTTAGATCACAGAAGTGTTACAAGGGGGCTGCAGAGGCTCATTGGTAGGGGATGTCTGGGATGGGGGATTCTTGGGAGTAAGTCCATCTGAATATACATTAAAGATATATAAAACTGTTCAAATGATCAAGGGATGGGGCATGGTCATGGTGTGTAGACAATTAATTAATGAGGGAATCTGAATTCCCAGCCTGGAGAGCTCTGCTACATTCCCCAAGGGAGCAGCAACCATCCCCTGAGTGCAAAGGCAGTGTCTGGCAAAAGAGGATGGCCAAATGATGGGTTCTTGTTATTGAGGACTAGCCTTATGAGTCTTTGCTCTTCTAATTGAAACTTAGCCTACTGTATGGGGTGCCTAAGTGTTACACCTGAGAGCCTCCTTGTTGCTCAAATGTGGCCTCTCTCTAAGCCAAACTCAGCATTTGAATGCATTACCTTCCCCCCAACGTGGGAGATGACTCCCTGTGATGAGCCTCCCTGGCAACAAGGGATTAATACCATGTGCCAACTGGCAACACGATTGGAAAAAGACCTTGTATAAAAGGGGGAAAAGGTAAAGAGAAATGAGTTCATGTGGCAAAGAGACTTCAAAGAGCATCGGGAGGTCATCCCAGAGGTAATGATTGTGCACACCTCAGTAGGATCTCATAGAACACAAAAGAAGATATCACCCCACACAGAGGGGTTCCTGAGGGCTCTGGAGACCCCCAGGTCCTATATAAGTGGGGATAGCCTGAGATTGATGCCTACTTAGTGTGCTCTTCATTGGAATCTGTGCTCCTGAGAGTGACAGAGTTGGACTCAAATAAGTCATCCTCGCACATGGTCCATCAGTCCCTTCTATTGAAACCTATATGTGATGCTGGAGATTTAGGTGTACTTCCAGAGACTGAAGCCTCTGGCCTACCAAAGTGCCAGGTGTGCCTGGATTCTCAGTGGAGCTGCAACTCCTACCCTACAGCTCAATGGACTCATCCAAGTAAACTGGCCAGGAGACAATGATGGGCAACATCCAACCCAGGAAATGGAGAGGGCCTGCAGCTTCAGGCAAGATAATCCCATCCACTGTATCCATGGAATATAAGTCCTCTCTCACTTGGAGGTGGAGTGGACATGACCATCCCAGTCCCCTCAGGATTAGGGGATGAGCTGTGGACTAGAGTGGACTTGGTGGTCTGTTATAGACATATTGTGATTCAAGCAATAGAGGAAATTGTAAAACTGAGGTGGAGACAGTGGCCACCAGGCATTTTGGGGGGAGGGAGAGGAGGGTCAGTTGAAATACAGAGGCTTTTTTGGGACTTTGGGGGTTGTCCTGAGTGGCATGGTAGCGACGAATGTAGGCCATTTTCCATCAGAATATACCATGCAGAACTGTGTGGGAGAGAGTGTGGTCTATGATGTGATTTGTGGTCTATACTCAGTCGCAAGACCCCAGGATGTGGATATACATTGCGGGTGTTGTGCCCCACGGATTAGGAATGGTGGTGTGGGATGTTGTTGGAGGTGTGGGAGGTGGGGAACATGGGAATCCCTTTAATTTCTGAGTAATATTTAGGTAATCTTAGCACCTTTATATATATATAACAAATATCATTTATGTAAACAAATGCACATATATGCATACATATTTGTATATCAATTACAAATATCAGTATATATTGTGAAAAATTTGATTTTTACCCACAATAAAAAAAATAAATAATTTAAAAAAAAAAACGTTTTCAGTTCCTACGCCCTAAATGTCCATAGCAAACACTATCAGAAATGCTTTCCTTCCACAATAGTAGTTGTGATCCCGATGTCCTGCCATGTGGTGAAGCAAGATGGCCATGGATCTCTGAGGTCCCTGCCTCCCTCTCTAAAAGCTACTGTTTCTTCGAGCTGAACTGTGGGCAACCAGGCATAGGGCTTGTCTCTTTCCAGGACTCCTCTCTCAGTCTCCCTCTCAGCTGTTCTCCTTTCTTTAAGAGTTCAGTTGTAGGCCTAGCCTCTTAGGGTCTTTTTGCTCAAACCTTGGCTGCCAGTGATTTTTGAGTCTTCTCTCACATTGCAGGGTCAAAAATAGTGGCTTCCTTTCTTTGTTTCTCTCTGTGTGTGTCTCCATTTATATCAAGCTCAGCAAAAGGGCAGAGACCCAAGTTGACTGACACCTCACTGATGTAGTCCAATTAAAAGCCATAAAGTGATCTTATCAAGTAAGCTAATCAAAGGTCACTTAACTGAATTTAATTCAATCAAAGGGCTCCACACATATAGGAATGGATTAGTTTAAGGACATAATCCTTTTCTGTGATTAAAAAATTTCAAACTGTCACAGAAGTCAAAGTTCAAATTTGGGGACTTTGGGAATGTCCATCTGCTTGCTTCTTTATCATGCACAAAAATTTAAAGAAAGATGGCTTATTATTTGGGGTGGAATAAAATCCATCCTCACTACAAAATCTACCATCAATTTCTCCCAATCCTACATTTGATTCACTTGCACAATAGTTGTAATTTTATCCAATCATTTATCCCAAAAGGCAAGAGCTTCACAGGAGAATACTACCAATCATTCCATTAAGAATGAATACCAATCTTGCTCAAAGCCTTCCAAAAAATTGAACAAGAGGGATCACTACCAAACTCACTCTTTGCAGCAAATGTCACACTAATACCAAAGCCAGATGAAGATACCACAAAAATGAAAATTATAGACTGATTTCTCTAGTGAATATAGATTAAAAAAATCCTTAACAAAATACTTGTAAATTGAATCTAACAACATATTAAGAGAATTATATATCATGATCAAGTGGGTTTTACACCAGGTATGCAAGGATGTTTCAACGCAAGAAAATCAATCAAAGGAATATATAATGTTACTAACTCTAGGAGGAAAAATCACATGATCATCTTAATTGATGCAGAAAAGGCATTTGACAAATTCCAACATTCTTCCTTGATAAAACACTGTGAAATATAGGAATAGAAGGAAAAATTTTAATATTTAAAGTGCATATATGAAAAATCTACAGCTAACCTTGTACTCAATGGTGAAAGCCTGAGAATTTTCCTGCTGGATCTGGAAAAAGACAAGGATAACCACAGACAGCATTGTTATTTAATATCCTCTTAGAAGTTCTAGCTAGAGCAATTATTCAAGGAGAAGAAATAAGAAGCATTGAAATAGGAAAAGAAGAAGCAAAACTTTCACTAAATCATTGATGACATGATCCTATACCTAGGAAATCCTGAAAAGTCCACAAGAAGCGAAACTTTCACTAAATCATTGATGACATGATCCTATACCTAGGAAATCCTGAAAAGTCCACAAGAAAGCTCTTAGAATTAATACACGACTTCATCAAAGTGACAGGATACAAGATTATTATGCAAAAATCATTATTGTTTCTATACACTTCTAATGAGCAATCTGAGGAGGAAGTCAGG